>JAODLI010074998.1:0-12646 GCA_027575585.1 Percopsis omiscomaycus
GAGAGAGAGAGGGAGAGAGTGAGAGAGAGAGAGAGAGAGAGAGAGAGAGAGAGAGCGAGAGAGAGAGAGAGAGAGAGAGAGGGAGGGCGGGGAGAAGCGGAGGATGCTCCTTTCTGCTGCAGAGGAGCGGTGAGGAGGTGTGCGCGGGCGGGAAGCTGGTGTGACGACAGAGGTGAGTGGCAGTGCTGCGCTGTCAGAGGGAGGAGGGGCCGAGCCACGGATGGTATTTAGTAGGGGTGGGGGAGTGGGTCAATTAAAAAAATCCAAGAATGTATCTTTTATATAGTTTAATATTATATTGTAAATATAATAAGTTAAATTATTTTAAAAGACCACTGTGTAAACTGGATACAGGCTAAAAAGTAATTATGTGTACTTATATTATGGTATAACTATCTCTTAGCTGTTGCTATGCTTAACCTAGCCTACTGCTGAAGCTGGCAGATCAAGAGTGATTAGAGGCTTTTCACACTGCATATTCTTTTCAACCCAGGGCTAACCTAAGCCAAGGGCTATACGATTCACACTGCACTTCTACTAGTCCTGGGTTAAATGTCTTTTGGAACACGGGACTGATGTTTACGTTCTCGGATGATGCATGACTTCTCTATAACAGCAAGTAGTGAAGTCCTGTTATAGGACAACAAAAACATGACGCAAAGTCCATTTTTAACTTTAGACCCGTTTCACACTGGCACCTTGTTTAGTTGATTTTCAGCGGTCAACCCTGAAACTGCTCCGGAGCAGGGCCAACAAGCCTTAGACTAAAGTTGGGGTTAGCCCACTTTGAAATGTGCCAGGATTGTGCCAGTGTGAAAGCTTTCTTAGCCCAGGGCTAAGTGCAGTGTGAAAAGCCTACGAGTGTAAACAAACAGACATAAAAATAGGACATTTTTTAACTCTACAGACACGTTCTGATCATGTATAATTTTATATAGATCAACATAAATTGAACATAGTTAACTTATAATTTTATTTATTTATTTTGTATACATTTTTCCCTTCCATTCTCAATGAGAAACGCTAAGATAAGTAGGTAAATTCCACAATTTGGATGTGCGCATGAGCAGTATGCCCAGGTACAGTTAGACAATTAGACGGGTAGGATAAAATGTCAAGATACCGGCATAGAGACCTCAATTATTGATATATTACCTGACGGCTATACACCTTGCAAAACAGCTGACTGTGATGTCTTTCAGCTAGTCTCTTCAATACAAACACATATCCTTCTAGAGAGTTGCAACAAAGAATAATGGGGCTCAATGGAAATGCTAACTTGACTAGCTTACTCCAAGTACTGCTTCTACTGCACTACCCCAAAACGCTTATTAGTGCCTTTAAGAATGTAAATCAGTTTTTAATAATAAATAGTTTTAAATAAATTAACACTTCTAAGCATTTTTTAGGTATACATATTTATTATGAGTTTTGTTTTTACAGAAATCATATAAATCAGGTCAAGTTACAAAAGGGGTCGTGACGTTGTGTAAAATACTTCCGTGCAGCTTCTGTGGTGACTTGTGGTGCCGAAGATACATTTTTGAGATGTCAAAAAAGGTTTGGTGAATACAGCACTACAAGGGAAAAGGAGACAAATAAAATGCCAAGGTTCGAATACATTAGTTGAGCGAAGGCGTGTCTGTATTTAATCATAGCGCCGTTCTGGAGACAGAAAGTCACGGGGCTCCGTAGTCCGTAGAGACTGGTGGAATCAACACAAGATAAACTCAATGCAAATGGGTTACCAGAGCCCATTTGGGCTAAGTTAGCCCGCACATTTAACATCACAAAAAAATATTTTCCTGAGATCACACACACACACACACACACACACACACACACACACACACACACACAGCAGCAGTCACAGCATGTCACACACTCATTCTTTCCACTACTTTGGTCTAAATAAGGCACCACATTAATATTAATATAGAGAGCAAAGCCCTCCTCCGGGCCTACCTGCTGCTTCACAGCTACTCTTCCTCCCTGCCCACCCAGCCTGTGGTCGACCAGAGTACCCCACAAAGAGCACCGCACAGCCATTGTCTTTTAGACTGCTGAGTGCAGTGAACTACATTAATAAGGTGAGTCTATGGTTGCTGTAGACCCAACCGTACTTCTTATGTACTGTATGTCTGGAAGGTCCGTCTAGTAGGCTACCTGTATCAGGCCTATTCACTGTTGGTCCCACGGAAGAAGCTATGCCAACTAGCCCAGACTGGTCAAATGAGAGCAAATAATGTGTGTGTCTCATTAAGCAGTTAATCAAGCAGCTGTCTGGAGAGAAAACCTGCATTACACTGTTTTTGTTTTTTTAAATAATACACCAGATGGAGCCACATGGATGACAGGGAAGCTGCCACCATCTCCTCTGACTCTACCATTTTTAAAAGGACACTCGTCGATTTGTGTCTAGAATCGCCTTGTGGTTGAAACCATCCTAACTAAAACTTGATACCAGCTATGCAGTATTTTATGCTAAAAATAATGTATTTGTACTTACGTAAATAATGTACTTTGAAAATGAAAATAAAAATAAACTGGGGGACAGGATAGTCTAGTGGTCTAGGCATTGGACTCCTAGCCAGAAGGTCGTGGGTTTGAGCCCCAGAGATAGCCTATCTGTAAGCATCCTTGAGCAAGATGCCAAACCCCTATCTTCTCCACGTAATGGCATCATGTATTTGTGAGTCGCTTTGGATAAAAGTGCCTGCTAAATGACCTAATTGTAATATTACTATTTCTGTGGCTCACGGTGTTCATTTCCCATTTTGAATGTAAGTGAATTTCCTGCTCTACATGATGGTGTTGGTGATGTAACTGACTGGTGGCACACAGCTGCATATCTTTAAATAACGATGACAAATCATGTGCAGGGGTAGCAGAGATGGAGACGTGGGTTGGAGGGAAATGAGGGGATGGCAGGAGGCTGTGGAAAATGAGAGGAAAGCTGGAAGATGGAGAAAGGGAGGGAGGAATGACTGAGACATTAAAGAAAGACACATGTGAGAGGGGTGGTTGATACAAGGGACACATACACACACACACACACACGCTCACGTATGCAAAAAAAATGCATCTCCTCTCTCTTTGGAAAAGCAGGGCAGCTACCATGAAGGCTTGCTAATGCATTTATAAATGGACCGTTGGTGAAGACAGCATCAGAATGGTCCTGCCTCATTGGTTCCTCAAATTATTTAAACACCAAAGGGTGAAGAACTTTCTTTTTCTGTAGTGTTTATGCCTGTTTATAGTTATGCTGGTGGGAAAAACAATATTTACCTCTACAACTTTAGCATAACACTCGGCATTGTATGTCTGTCTAGCTATCTTTTTAATGTCATCTGGTGCGTCTTTCTGATAGATTATTGTTCTATTTGTAGTTAAAAGCCATACATTTTCATCTCCCTTCCTCACTGCCTGCTTGTCAAGCTGTCTTGCGTATTCAGCCTGTGTTCCCTACATACATTAACCAAGAGGTTAACCAAAACAATCTTGGAGAGATTACAGAGGGATCAATAATCAATGATAGCTATTCATTTTCAAAATGTGTGAACATGTAATTGGTTATAATTAAAATACAGTATGAGGTCCACATGAAAACAGCCCAGATGCTACAGTAAGACCAACTCTCTGCCATGATGAGCTATGTAATAGTAGGGGCAGGACAGTCTAGTGGTCTAGGTGTTGGCCTCCCAGCTGGAAGGTCATGGGTTCAAGCCCAAGAGTGGGCCTACCTGTAAGTATTAAAACATTAATACTTTTTTTAACATCACATCAAGCATTCCTTGAGCATACAGACAAAGCTGCAAGCCGTGCCTGCTGCACTACTACCAGTGCTGGCATACAGCTCCCCCTGGCTTTGACAAAGAACACTGCAGGAGACATGGTTGTAAATCCATGATGTACAGTACACCTGCATTGTCATCTGCATTATGGTATGTCACATGCAGATGTGTTTCGACTGATTATGGTTCTGTATGAAAGGTGTCATGTTATATGATGCATGTTAATTTATTGTCGATTAAAACACGAAGAATAAATGCAGATGCAAATGCAGGCAAACTCACAAAAAAGGAACATCTAACAGCTAAAAATAAAGGTTCAAATATCATAGAAATATTCATCTATGCAGCAGAATCCGACCTGCATTCAGGGAATCCCCCAACATGTGCACTTGCACACATTAAACTGCAGTTGCGTCACACGTACACACAAATCACTGCTACTGTATTGTCTCCGAGGTGAGTTCTCTCCCAACTAGCCCTAGCTCTTACTTCCAGCCACCGTGAGTGCTCTTTAATTGAGTGGAAAGCAGCTGTCGTGCCACCTAAATGCCGCGGACAGCCTGGCAAAGGAAGAAAGAGACATTTCCCGAAGCAGCATAAGAGCATAATGTCCACGGCACATTACGGCAGAAGAGAGAGAGAAAAAGGCGGCGCAAAAGAAAGTGAGCAAGAGAGAGACGGGCAACATTTGTGTGCGCGTTCGCTTCGCTTCTGTCAGCATGGAAATGGTAGGGGTCCTTTTGAAGACGTGCGGTCGAGTAGGCAATGTGGATTGCTGCAGGGGTGCAGATTTAGAGAGCTGAGAGAGTGTGTGAGAGAGAGAGAGAGAGAGAGAGAGAGAGAGAGAGTGAAAGGGGGGGGGGGGGGTACATACTATACAGTAGGTGGGCTGGGGGCAGCACTGAGTAATACGTTTTCGTTCCAGACAGAGCAGCCCTAATGGACCCTGTCTTTCAGCGCCAGAATCTGCCAAAGGCACTCGCCAAGGGAACAAACACCCTCAATGATGCGTCAAGGTGGGCAGCCTCAGATGCTTCACAATGCCTCCCTTTCTCTCTCTCTTTCTGTGTTGTTTCACAGCTCCATCCTTTTCTCCTTTAATTCCCGTGAGGACGGCCCATGGTTGGACTTATTGCCATCACCTTCCCACTTTCTCTCTCTCTCTTTGCTGTTTATTTTCTCACTCTCTCTATCTCTCTGTTTCTCATCTCGATTTGTCACTTCCTCTATGAACCTAACAAATATTATGCGAGAATGTCAGCCTCCATTTTCCTAAAGATTGTGCGTGCTCTATACCGCATTTCTGCTGTGGTTTGTTTTACTCTACAATGAGAAAAGAAGATTTTCTAAAACTGGCAATATTATATAAAGAAAGAAAGAACTACTGCCTGCAGCCAAGATAGGGATTAACTTTTTGGGTGGTAAAAAATTATTATGAATATTTTATAGCCCAGAATATTATCTAGATTATTACTGACAAATGCACAGTGAAAATTGCTGACGGTCACAATTATTGTGAAGCCCAATTCCTGAAGCTGGTGTCAATTTATTCTTTGGGATTAGGTTGCTGGTGGCCTGATGCTCTGCAGCTGTTGTGCATGATGCTCTAAATAAGGAGAAGTCTGTCTATTTGCTGGTGGGTTGCTCAATCATAGCTAGACTTCTGTCCTGAACACCCCAGAGGATGGCATCAAGCTGTCAATCACTTTACTCGGGTAAGGAAACCCAGGGGGATGCACTCAAATCTCTGATTTACTGCACTGCGAGCAACAGGGCTGGAATTTTCAAGCCACAGTAGGCTGCTGTCTTCCTGGGAATGCTACATTTAGAGAAAAACAATATACAGTATAATTTTTTAATGTAATATTATCCACTAACTGTAATCCCATTTGTGTGATAAATAAATAAATTACTTGAGCATGCATAACTTTAAATTATTATAATTAAGAACATAGCTGAAGAATATTCTCAGAAACATGCTGAATCAGTGACCTAGTCTCCTTTTGTACACACCATGCAATACGCAGTAAATCCATCAAATATGCATTGTTGTATGCTATCATATCTTTACCCTTGGTGATGCTTGGTCAAATAGCAACATATTGTTATAACATACAGAGAAAAGTAGCAGCTAGAAATATAAACAAATCAGAAAGAAAAAATGCTAGACCACTAGCATTAAGGACTGTAGCATATCCAACTATTGTAAACTACTATTAGAAAAGAGACAAAGCAGGCTACATTCCTTTTGTGAGAAGTAGTAGAAACACTAGTACAAAACTAGACAATTAAGAACACAAATTGAGAAACCAAAGTTAAAGTGGTCATAACCTCCATTTACTCTACTGTTGAGCATGTCAAGCTGCTTAATCTTTTGTACACACACATGCACACGCACCCACACACACAAACACACAAAAGAATGTTGTGTGCATGACCTTTTCAGCTATTGACAAATGTACTTATTGTAAGTCGCTTTGGATAAAACTGTCTGCTAAATTCTGTAAATGTAAATGTAATACAATAGAATAGAGTATCTTGTGAGGCCATTTCAACAGCATGCTGGAGGTTCTGTGCCCTCAATGTATCATTCTGTTAACATTTACAAAGCAGGCCACATTCTGAATGACAAATATTTGGTATCAACAGAGCTATCCCAGAGGGACTGGCACATAGTTCTGTAACCACAGGAAATGTGCCAACCTGTCTGTCAACCGGTAGCTCTTCTTTCTGTTAATTACATGCATTGTCTTTAGCAATTTCCCATTACTGCACAGCCAAATGTTGCCGCTCCTTCTGTCTTTGACGCTCTGTTCCGTCTTTCCATCTACATCGTCTAAACTTTACCTTATTATACTGTATTTCTGGTGTGTATCTTCCAATGTCTTCAAGCACTTTGTCTGCCTAAAAAAAACACCTTGTCTGAATGCCGCTTTTTGTACCTGCGCCGCTAGCCTATTTTTTTTTTGCTCTTCTACTTGCTGGTCTACTTGCTGTTCTCTCCCTGTACGTGGCAGCCTGCCTCTGCCTGTCACTGATTCATTATATATTATTGGTGTCGTCCGCAATAAAGAAATCTGGGATCAAATCAGGTCGTAAGCCATGCAGTTGTTGTTGGGCAGAGGTGGGCTGGCATGGCATGTTTCTGACAGTGTCCCTGAGCTCTGGGGGTTAACATCTGTCCTGCAGCGAGCGGTAGCAGACAAACATCTGGCCTTTCTAATGCCTTCATGCCAGTATGCACTAAGAGAGGAGGAAGAGCACTGATTCAGGTTGTACTGGGAAATGATTAAGCCACATTGGAGAACTGGTATGTTCTTCTATAGTTGTGTCCTATACACAACTGTGTTGCATGGCTTGTGTGTTAGTAGTCATTTTACTAACCTGTAACTGAACTGAAGTGTTAGCTTTAGTTTTATTCAAGATCATATTAATGACTTGTATTTTATTAATGTCTACTGTTTATTTCTGATCTGCATGTATCAAAAGATGGTTTTGGTCAGTATTGCTTGGCTGTGTGTTGCTGCTTCATGTTGCTTGCATGGCTATGTGCCTTGTTGTTGCTGTATCATTGTACTGATGTTTTGCTGTTTCCTGGTGCTCTGCATTGCTTGTGTTTTGTCTTGAGAATTCTGGTTTTCCTGCTGTTGCCTGCTTATGGCGTCTTGTTGTGTCTTCGTTCTGTACATTTTATCATTTTATAGGCGTCAAAACATCTCACCAAAGGACTGCAGTTGAAAATTCGCCAGCTGGCTAACACTGGCACATTTACAGGAATGTTGTTGTGTCTTGTCCTTAAAATGAAATACATTTAAAAAAATAATAATAATGATTGTACAGGAATAGAATAGACATTTGACTTTGTATTCCAATTCCACACTTTGTAGTCAAACTTCGCCTTTCGGACCAGTACTGCACTGACATGCATTAGCCCCCCGATTTAATTGGTATATGGGCCACATGTCATTGGCATTGATTTGTTGATTAATAGATTTATTGAATTATTCATTCATGTACAATAACACACAATCTCCATATGTCCACGCCCCCCACGCATAAACAAGTTTTGGCACATGCTGCAACACACACACATTTGTTTTTAGCAGCAGCCTCCTGCTGCAAGGTCACCTAAAGCTGAACATTTTAAGAAAGAAATCTATAAATAAAAATAAAACCTGGCATGTGTGCCTTCTCCTTGCTCCACAAGCTATTAGAAATGACCGGGGAGTTATTGGTCTAATTAAATGCAACACACACAGCTAGAAGCAGAGCAGTGACAGAGAACGGAAGTCTGTGAAGGAGAAATACAGTAGAGAGAGAGAGAAAGTCTTGAAAGGAGGCAGGCGGAGAATTTAGATATATCTATGAAGATCGTATCTAGATCTATCTACTTTTCTAGGCCATAACCCCAGTTATGGAGAGAAAATAACCAAACATGTTGGTGGTGGTAGCACTGCCCCCCCCCCCTTCCAACCAGTATTCCATTCTGAGAAGGAATTTGAGTTGCTAGACTGAATTAGATTATATTAGACTATACTACACTAGAATAGATTGGATTAGATTGTATCGTTGAGCAATGTGTGTATGTGTATATCACAGGCTACCATAGCACTTTGTTTCAAACCACACAATCCCACCACTGCAGCACTAATACAATGACAAATCATCTACTGTGTCGCTTATAGCCAAGACAACAATGGCATGCTAAAGTGGGACAGACACACAGACACGCACACGCACACACATCAATTCTTCACCCCTTTGCTTTTGCACCTTCATTTGCTTTCCAGGAATTCTTCTAGCAAACCAATTCTGAGAATAAGAGGTGCTATCTAACGCTGCCTTGCCAAGGACAGAAACACTACGCAAACATACATACATTATGCTCACCTCTCTCTCCAGACAAGGACATGTCCATATTAAGGAATTTTTAGGTGAAAATGACAAGAAACGAGCTACAGGATGACACCGCGAGTTTTAGTGCATTTTGCCAACTAACTCATCATTGTAGAGATGACATTGCAGATTAATTTGTGGTTTTCTCTGTGGATATTACAGTTTAAAACCCTGTAAGACCCGTAGCTCTCCAAAAAAGACCACATTTACATAGCCAATGGGTCTTATTGTCTTACCTCACAATGCCATTGGATAGGAAATGTGTAGGTCTGGCCATAAGGTCCTGAACTCATTTCACCTGTAAACTTTCCTGTCAGTGCATAGCATTTATATATATTTGGGTCTTACAGGGTTAAGGGAATAAAATGGGGTAAAGTAAAAATGGTGTATCATTTTTCAAGCATATCAGGATTATGAGCAAAAATATAAATATTGCGAATGCAATATTCTATGACAGTAATCTAAATAAACCTATACAGCTTTTGAGCCTGATCTGAACTGTGGAAAACAGAAAGAGATAGATAATAATAAATATAATACCTTATTGATTGCATAATGTTTACTGGTGAGATTATAATACATTTATAGTCACATGGCACGGAGATAATATTTTACCTGAAAATAGTTCCCTTATAATTGTGATGCAAAATAATCCCACATTATCTGTCAGGTCAATGACTTGCTGTATGTAATGTAGATGGCATCACTTCACTATACGACTCAGCGCATGGCTTTGTGCACAAAAACATATAAAAAACACTGTATCATTTACAGTATGTGTTATTCCTTTGGAACATTGTTTTCTTTAGATAGATTTTTGTTATTCCTTTGGAACATTGTTTTCTTTAGATTTGATTTTTGTTTATATTAATCGCAGTCAAAAGCTCTGTACACTAGTGATCAGGGTCGGGCGGCTTCGGGTAAGATTACCAGAAAATTTTGCGGTGCGGGCGGGTCGGGTCAAAAAGTTGCAAAGCAGCGCTCGACTAAGTTAGTTACATTTACATTTAAGCATTTAGCAGGCGCTTTTATCCAAAGCGACTTACAATTAGTAGCCTAAATTACTTCACTTATGAATTTGCACAACATTACTGGAAAGTGTATCATTCGCTCCTCAAAACCTTAATATTTACAACAATCTAAAGTTATCACTCTTCAAACAGTCAATAATTGCTAACTACAAAGTTCTTAGCATTCTTAGTGCCTATCTAGCAGAGTAGAAATAAGGATTTTTTAATTTTTAATTTTTTTAAAAGGGAGGATAGAATAAGGATTGTTAGTGGGATTAGTGCTATGAAGTAGAAAGATCTGTGGCCAAGTTACCGAGATGAATTCTGTTATATTTAATTAAGAATTAAGTTATAAAGAACTTACAGAAGAAACATTGCGTGCAATAGTGTAGGCTCTCCAAATTGCATGCAATAGGCTAGGCTGTGATTACTAGTAGTCCACCTTCTGTTCCCCTCTCTCTCTCAAAGACACACACACACACACACACAGGCACTGGAGTGTGCAGGTCCCTCATGCCCTGGCTGTCAATAATCTGCATTACCGAACTATAAAGTAGCCTACCTGGCTATCTATCACACGTCAGCACAGTAGACTATATGATTGCTGATTGCAAAAGTATGTCTTTAATGAAGGGTTACTTTTTTACCTGCCATTCAACAATAAAGAACACCAATTTGTCTTTTAATTTAGTAGCCTAAGCCCAGACGCTATTAGACTAAAATACTATAGGCAAGCCTATGCCTTGCAATCAATGTATAATGCTAACGTTTGGGCGTTATCTCGTTTGCAGGTTGGGCGGTGCGGATTGGCTCTCATAATAACGGGTTGAGTGGGTGCGGTATTAAAAAACCTGACCCGTGCATCACTACTGTACACCATTTAACACTGACACCATAGCCTAGATGTTAATTCGCTTATTAATTCTGCCTGTAGCTACAGTACAAGTAGCCATTGCCAGTGTCCCACTACACTCACGCAGCGTTACCTTACGACCCTGCTACATGACGAGCAGGCAGGATAGCTTGAACATGAAACATTCGAGAGCTACTTTGATGCAAACACTCGACTAGGGCCATGTACAGTAGTCTATAGAGTAAGGACAGGCAGAGAGCTTGGTACAATACCCTGTCCGGCTTTATCTTGGTGCAGTGGAGCTGTGATGGAGGTCATGCGGTCAGCTCTGCCCTCAGAGAGACTCACTATTGATCTGATCTTCACCTGACCAACAGGCAGTCTGACTGTTAGAATAAATAACAGTGTGACTGACTGACTGACTGACTTAGCAGCTGGCCAATAGTTGACTGAGATATACAACCTGCATATCTGTCTGTCTGACTATCTATCTGACTCACAGGCTGTTTGGTTGGGTGGGTAATTACAATATAAATAACCAGTTCTGTGAGAACTGGTTATTTACTGAACAGACATTTTTTTGAGTCCACTTTGCAAGGGAAATTTATATTAAGTCGCAGCGGAGCTGAAAGCTACTGTAAGTCGGCCTTGCGGCTGCAGGGACAAGCGTGTGGAACAAGAACACACATATCCATTACTAAAAACACCTCCTTAATGAACCAGTCAAAAATACAAACTGTGCGCAAACACACACACACACACACACACACACACACTCAGGATATACATACGTTTTCACATTGCAGCCTTTCCAACTTGTAATGGATTAAAACCATACAATACCTTGACATCTAGGCAAAGATAGATCCTCCAGCTATTCTGTATTTATTACAATAAAAAGACAAAAAAGAAAATGTTCTAAAGACAGACAGGTGGCATTTACTTACATGGCAGCCAGGTTATCACCAACGTCACCCCGCTGTGAAAATCCCCCTCTCCTGGTGAGGTGATATCTCAACTGTACAGCAGACAAGCAAGCGCAGCGGTTTTTACAGTATGCGTTACTGTGAGCGAGCGAAGCGCACGGGCGCGTGCGTGTGCGCGCGGGCGTGTGCGTCTGGAGACCTGCTAAGCCACACTCCCGCTGCCACAGCCCCGGCTCTGGGTTTCTCAAAACCCGCGCAGCCTGTACCACGTCGTCGCCACGGCGGGGGCGGGGAGGTCTCCGCGTGTGCGTGTGTGGTGAGACCGCCGCTCCTTCAAAGGGAGTGAGAAGGGCCGCGCCGTGAGCGCAGAGAGGGGCCGAGACGGATGAATAGACGGTAAGGCGGGAGGGAATGGTGAACAGATGGGAGGCGTGTTTCAGAAACACCTATCCATCTATCCATCCTTTTTCCATGTCTGTTCCCCCCCCCCCCCCCCCCCCCCCGGGGGGGGCCGGAACAGGGACGGGTGACGTCGACGGCTAGGATCCTCAGGAGGTCGGACCAGGGATGGAAGACCTTGACGGCTAAGCCCCTCCGGTCGCCGGACCAAAGACGGGCAACTTCGACGGCTGGGGCCCTCCGGTGGCCGGACCAGGGACTGGCGACCTCGGCTGCTGGGACCCTGTGGTGCCCAGACCGGGGATGGGCGGCAGCGGCGGAGGTGGCAGGCACCCTTAGGAGGCCGAACCAGGGATTAGTGCCAGCGGCAACTGAGACCCTCAGATGGCTGGCGGTGCTGGCAGGACCCCTCAGGCGACCGAAAAGGGAATGGGCGGCAGTGGCGGCTAGGACCTTCTGGAGACCGGACTAGGGATGGGCGGCAGCGGCTGGGACCCTCAGACGGCCCTCAGACGGCTGGCAGGACCCCTCAGGTGGCCACTCCAGGGACACGCTGTGAAGGGGAAAACCCTCCGGCGGAGAAACTTAAATAGAGACCCCAAACAGTCGATGAGACGCACCGGTGTGAGACTAATCCCACACCGGTGGCCAGGATGGGAGGTACGGGCCGCGTGGGGCCGTGTGGGGCCGTGTGGGGCCGTGTGGGGCCGTGCACGGGGCGTGTACGCCAATCGTGACAGATTGGCATGGGGCAGGATTGTCTAGTGG
>JAODLI010074999.1:0-12645 GCA_027575585.1 Percopsis omiscomaycus
CACACACACACAGTGACACAGTCATACACACACACACACAGTGATACAGTCTCACACACACACACACATACACACAGTGATACAGTCTTACACACACACACACACACACACACACACAGTGACAGTCTCACACACACACGCACACACACACAGTGACACAGTCTCACACACACACACACACACACACACACACAGTGACACAGTGACACAGTCTCACACACACACGCACACACACACAGTGACACAGTCTCACACACACACACACTAATATGTGTTCTGTTACCTTTGTAGGCGCTGCCAGCAAACGATTTGGTATTGACGGGGAGCGGGAAGCCGTTCCTTTAACACTGTCCGTTGCCCACAACAAGGTAACTCCTAACTTTACATTCTCATGAATTTAACCAAGAGGAACCATTTTACAGTATGAAAATATGAGTGTTAACCTTGGCTTTTTTACACCCTGCATGTATTAAACCTTATTCCACTAAGTGTTTTTTTTGTCATTGAGCTGAATTTGCTGTTTGTTTGGAAACACGCATTCAGTACTTCTGTTTCCTAAACCAGTTTTTTCCACCTCTGTTGTTTTTAAACTTGCATAATTTACTTCCCTTTAAGGTGGCTGTAAGTGGGCGGAGTCAGTGGTCCCATAAAGAGTTAGTTTGCACGTCAATTAATCTCTACAAAGCCTGTCGGAAACCTGAGCAGATAGGTACACTATGGGGCCACGATTTAACACATGCTTATAGAAACACCAGCCACTGTTTTATCAATGTGCTTCATTGTTACAAGCACCTCTGCTCTGACCTCTTTCTCTAGGCTCAAAAATGGAAACTCTACAGCTGACAATTATGGAAGTCTTAAAAAGACAGTGCTCTAAGTCAAAAATTGGCTACAACCAGGTGAGGACCAGGTTAACATGGGTCAATGCAATTAAAACTCAATATTTACACAATATTTAGACATAACACAAACACCAACACACAGGTAATTCAGTCGGCTGCGTGAGCGTACAGGGACTCCAACTGCTTAGCCACCTCTCACAGTCCCACCCTTTAAACTCCCCCCTTGCAGCATCTGTCCATATCAGAGGTGGAGGTGGACAAGGTCCAGGTGTGTGGAGGAGCAGCTGGGACAACCTTCGCTGTGTGTCTAGATCAGGATGAGAAGAACATTATCCAAAGTGTTACCAGGTAGTGTCACGCACTGTCATAGCATGCGCCTGTGTACCTGGTATGGGGACTATCTGATATACAGTATCATTAAAGCTACAGTATACAAAGTGAGATTTTCAACTCATTTGACCCTATAAAGAGATGTTTGTGTTTTTTATCCAATTAACTGTGCACCCTCTGTCAAGTCAAACTTACATATTATACCTTGTTTTCACACAGATGATTCATACACAATATTCATTTTGGTTATATTTTTCTAGGTGTGAAGTGTCTCTGTGCTCTAAAACAGGCAGCAACTCTGACTGGAGGTCCTATAAGACCTTACCTGGGCAGGTCCAGCCCTTACACACCGACTACCACTCCCTGCTGTGCCTCCCCATCAAGTCTTTTACGGCCTCACATCACTGATCACGCCTGAAAAAAGCTCTCCTGGGTTTCTACCGCTGGACTTAACTGAACCGAAACCCTGCTGCACACGGCTAAGCAGTAGAACCTAGGAAGTTATTTATTTTCTTTATCTCTATCTTTCTTTTCTCCTTTTTTGATTGAACAGCTATCGTATTTCTACAAAAAAATATTTTCTTCCGCAGTTTTTCTTCCCTGAAATCCAGTGTTGACTAATGTCTCAGTCGGGGCTTTAGCATTATAGCATAAACATTAAGTCTTCTCTGGCTTTTATGCCAAATCCACAAACACAGAATCATGGTTGATATTCTTTATGCATCATTTTATGAAGATGAACTTAAAGGTGCAATAAGCTTTTATCCCTTGATAACAGCATTTGGTAGAATTGATACTACCATCTAGTAGCATAGATGCAGCAGTGTCAACATGTACTATGAGGGTTCCTCTGATGTAGCTAAAAAATATAGATCATTCTGTACCTAGGAAACAAGTTATTTGTTGCTACATGGTTAAAAACATATAATAATGTTGCGTAAAACATTGCTTAGGGCACCTTTAAGTTGTTAGCAGATAATATATTGGAATAGTTTCCAAGTTTCCAGTTTCCAAGTTTATTTGTCAAATACACAGACAGAGCAGCACACAGCAGCAATGAAATGCAACAAAAATCCTCTACACTATATTTAAATTATTTGAATGGTTTACTGTAAGTCTTTGTTGGACTGACTGATTTTTTATTATTATGCATGTTCCAGTGCATTAACGTCAACCTCTTGACAGATGGGTTTGGCAGGAGAATACATCATAAATTACTTGATTACTAATACAGCAGGGGTTCAAGATGTAATATTTACTCAGGAATCAATTGGTGTTTAAACTCCTGTTTTATACTGAGAAATGTAAAATAAAATAGGATATTTTATTTAGTATTAAAGTGTCGATCCATTGTAAAAACTCCTCTTTGCGATTCTGTTGTTGTTTGTCAAACACTAGTATTGTTGCAATGTGGAAATACAGATTTAAAGAAATATTTGTGTTGCGCATTATTTGTCTCTTACTGGTATGCAGCGATCGGCAGCGATTCACGTGTGCTTTAACTTCCTCTTGTGGGAAACTCACGCCCAGTCAGAATTTGGCACAATATACAGTGACGCAATTATGTAAATGTTGCTTGTAGCTAATTTGAGTAGGCTACAGTTGCATTGTAGGTTCATACACAACACATAGCCTACTGACGATGGGTTATGAGTCTCTGAATTTATAATCGAGACGATTATAAAGACCAACATTGGTGAGTTTTCTCAAATAGGCTACATCATGGTGAATTTACCATGGTGGATTACTTTTAGTGCTTCTGTAAATATTTTGTACTAAAGATAGTACTTTGTACTAGAGATGTATTTGGTCTGTACACTTTGAGTTTCACGATCGCCGTGCAATTGCATTGTTTGACACCAATAAAATGCTAAATTGCAACATTATTTTTTTTCGCTGTGCAATATACAGCCACAGCCTCCTGTCCACCAGAACGCAGAGTGGATGTGTAGGCTACGTGTATTGTTTCCCATTTAAAGCAAGCTTTTCAATCCACAGGATGTAGTTAATATAATTAAACTGTACAATAAATACAATACGTTCTGATAAAGGGAATACTAGATATAGGAGATTTTCTTTGTTTAGTTTATCATCTTTCATCTGTGTTAGTTGAATTGATTTAGGTGTTGCTAAAATCAATGCTCTCTTGGGATTCTGTGGAATTCTTAAAGATACATTACGTGATACATGCTAGTTTGCTACGTTTGTAAACACATTAACTGTATACAGTCATCACAAAATTTAATAAAATACTGTGGAATAAGTGGAACATCATGTCACTTTTGTCACATTTGTCACATAACTATATGTGGTTAGCCTGTCAGTTATTCCAAATACCTACATAATATGCATTATAATGACATTCTTCCCCTCCAGCCTGTGTAGACATGGACTCAAATGTAGACTTATACAACAGTGTCAAGGCCATTCTCCGAGAGATGGAATGCCAAAGCACTCCCCACAAAGGTATATCTAAGCTATTCACACAATGCCATCCTTACACAAGATTCACTTCAAGGTATATCATTTTGAATATATATCATTCTGACAGTCTTTAACAAAGAATGTTCATAATTAGAATGCTAATAGGAGACTTCTAGAGTTATGTCTGGAAATACCGTTGTTGTTGAAACCAGCGTTACTGCATTCTAACGTTATAACATTCTAACGTTATAACATTCTTCAGAACTTCTCCTGCTACAGCTTTCATAGGCTCACACGGTTCTCTGTGGACAGTGAACTGGGGCGGGAAGAAGAGTTTCAGTGGACAGGATTAACATTTGCCTAGACATTGCTAAATAAAACATTATGGTGCCGTGTACAGCTGGCTCTCATGCTCATTGCAACGTTCATTTCTGATAACATATTAGCATCTTTATTATTAAATCTAAGGAATTCTAAGGTGGACTCTTCATAAGAATGTGGAGGCCGATCCATCCAGCAGTGTCTCATTGATCAGTGTTCTAGTGATGGAGCTAGAGAAGGTATGTCCCCAGTTACCTTAAAGCTTCACAGATCTCCTAACTTCTGCTAAAGGGACACTTCTCGATTTGTGTCTGGAATTGCACCAATGGGTGAAACCAGTGTTAAAAAAAGACATAATCTCCGAGAGTGCCTGCCCCTCCAACAGTGAGTGCTGAGTCCCTTGCATGCCCGGGGTTCTGGGGCGCTAGAATGCAATCGAGGACTGTGCCACTGAGGCTAATTATTAAGTAACCTTCGTACATGTATATACCATATAACTAAATTAGGTTTGCATGTTTATACCTTTTATTGATATTAGAATGTAACATGTATAATAATGTTTTATCACTCCATAAAACTGTCACATAATACAGGTATAATAAACAATGCATTTAGCTTAATTTTGTAGCGGTAGGGCATATGCTCTACAAAGAAGTGTTATTAACATGTCTGAGTGCACATTAGCTTGTTTATTACTTATCTCTTTTATCTCTTTGGCTGTGGATCCAGGCATATAGGGCTGACTGTAAGGTTCAGATAATTCCATTGCTGCACACTCTCTGCTATGTGGTTATTCAGGTAATGCCTATTAATTAATCACACTGTCACACAAGCCTCCACAGATATTTAACATGAGCTGACTTTATGAGAGCAGATGATAGACGACTTATTTCTTTGTATTTTCTTACCTGTGATGTCTCACACAAAATAAGAAGGGCTAACATAAATGCGTTTCTAATTCTACAAATATACTGTATTTGCAGTTACACTGTCAAAAGACAATTGCAGATAAACAGAAAGTAGGGAATCATCTTCTTCTTATCCTTTGTTTTTCTCAGTCAGCTGTCCTTCCCACTAGCCTTTACCAGAGAGTATATGATTGCATCAGGAACCTGCTGTCGCTTCCCCAGCCCTACGCTGCGGTTGCCCTGAGTAACCTGAAGATATTGAAGAAGACAATGACCACACCTGGTATGTGTTCAAAAGCAGGTTTTCATCGGACGTTAAAAAGGCTGTCAATATTTTTCTGTATCATCTGTCATAAACATTGGTCATAAACGCGGGGCAGAGGAAAATAGGAACAGATCTAGGTGTTGGACTCCAAGCCGGAAGGTCGTGGGTTTGAGCCCCAGCGGTTTGAGGCCTACAGTACCTGTATGCATCCTTGAGCAAGATGCCTAACCCCTATCTGCTCTATGTAATAGCACCATGTAATTGTAAGTCGCTTTGGATAAAAGTGTCCACTAAATGACCTCATTGTTATTGTAATTGTAATCAAAATTCCTCCCAAAGGTATGTTGCATCAGAGGATCAACACCACTGAGCAGAAATGGAAGAGTTCACAGTCCACTGTGCATGAAAAGTGAGCATAATAATCTTGTCTTGCAGAATAGATGATCCACTTTTATGATCTTTTGGTGTTCTGACCTAAACTGGTTAATGTGATTAAATATTGTCTGTTTCTGTGTGTATGCATAAACTCCTGGCTTTAACCACATTTACCCTAGTGGGACAGTGAAGAGTTCCACTTCAACTTGTGAAACCTTGCTAGACACTATTTCTGGACTCTTTTTGAGACCACAGTGACCTAGTGGGACTCTGCGGTCAGTCTCTGCTATAGATACGGTAAATTGAAGAAGCTGTTTCCTGCTGTCTTTTCCATCCAGGGTGTTTGTGTTAGCGGACCCCGCTGTCTTCTCTGGCCCGATGGAATCATTGGTGAGAGACGATCTAGAGGCAACCAACGCCATGCCACAAGACACTCTGACCTCTAAGAGAACAGTGGTGCTGCACACACTGCAGAAAGGGCTGGGGGCGGACTGTCAAACGCCCACACTTGTCCATGCACTACAAGTAAACAAGAGGCAGTTATTAAATCCTATGTAAAGTTGAGATAAGATAGTGGATTGGTTCAAATCTTGACAACTTGTCGTTCTGTGTGGAGTGTACATATTATCCCATGTTCATGTGGGGTTCCATGTGTAAGGTTAATACTCCTGCCAACGTGTTAGAATTGGAGTTAGTCCTTTTATAAACACACAAAGAATTGATGAATGACTGTCACAAATGTATGATTATACTGTATCTCTGTCTCTTTGTACCTCAGACTCTAGAGAAACACGAGGTTCAAAAATATGCACAGGAAGTGTCTCTAGCCACTGAAAATATGGCACAGTGTGATGCATTCAGCTTCAGGGAGTACCAGAAGCGACTGCAACACATCTACGAAGACATCTTGACAGCTTCTAAAGGAAGTATGTGTACCTGTATACTATGAGACAATAGATATACATACAGGACATTTGTTTACAATTTCCTTTAGGTTATAACATGTTTACAGAAGTATATTGCATTTATTTGCAAAACGGTCAGATTTTTAAATTTCCAAATGAATGCACTGAGCATATTTTTATGTACATATGAACATTAGAGTAAATTTAACACACGTTATTGGTCGTGCAATTTATAAATTCTATGAAACAGACTAAAGCTGAAGAAAGGGTTACAATTGTATATTGCTTCAAATTAAAGAAATTGCTAAATGACTAAAATGTAAAATGTTAGAATATAAGCTTTTTGGATTTAACCTGATTGATTTAGTTAATATTAAAATATGTTTGTTTTTTTGTTTTTTGTTTTGTCAAAAATTGATTGCAATTACATGCTATTACCTCCTACTAGCTTACAAGGGCTTCAGTAGATAAGATTCTTCTTCTTGTCTTCTCAGATGCAGACCACCATGGCTATCTCATGGCTAGCTCCCCGCTGGCCACAAAAAAGATCAACTTCTCCTTGTGGAACAATGAAGAGGAACTATGTGAGTCAGAGAAATAATGACAGCTGCATGTCATCAGGGCCAGCTTAGTTATACATTTTACAACATAGATTACCTGTTAACATACCATTCAATCCATAAAATAATAAATACCAGCAAAGTGCTTAATCTTCTAAGAGCTGATCTAATCTTCATAGAGCAGGGGGGATAAGGATCTATTTTTAAATAAACAAAAACATTTAATTTGAGGAACTGACATTTGTAGAGCATTTACATTTATATTTATTTTGACATTTGTAAATGTTGTATTTATGCAGGGAGTGCACTTGATAATTTCACTCTGGATTCCTGTGCTGAGGACGACAAGGACAGAAGACCATCATTGTTGTCTGTTGATAGCGGCATAGAGAGAGATCTGAGAGATCATGACTCAGACGTCCAGACCACCCTCACCTGGGGATCAGGTTTCGGGAACAGCTTGTTATCGGACCAACACGCACTTATGTGGGAACACATAGTGGCATCCTCCAGTAATGCCACATGCTTTGCGAATGAGCGAAAATATACTGCGCATGTGGTAGTGATGGGGGATGACCGCGCACTGGGAAGGCTTGCCAAGTTTTATCATGCTTTTCGGTAAGGAACTGATTTGTTTCCGGCCCTGTTAAAGTTCCCGCAGACAACATTTGACTTACTTGCAATCTTCCAAACCTTACAAAAATCCTACTTAATAGTAATATAAAAATAACACACGTTTAGCATTGTTTTACGTTCAATTATTGTGCTGCACCTGCACATTTGTCATTTGTGGGTATGGCAAAAAACAAAGCTTCTAATTTAAACAACACTATAGTATAATTTTTCATGAAGTATCACTGTACAATTTATATTTAGCTTGTAATGCTTATATAAAACATAAATGTTGTCTGTAATGCCATTCACTTCCTTGTTTGTGTTTTTTTCCCCTGATTGATAGGAAAAAGGAGACAACTTGTCTTACTTTCACCAACAAGCTGAACCTGCAGTTTTACTACATTCCAGTCACAGATGAGCAGCCTGTCTTCGGGTCAACTGTAAGCTACACTAGGATATTCATAATAACTCTGCTTTTGTTTTAACATAACATAACAACACATACTGTATTTAGTACTACTATTTATGACCTCGTACCCCATCCAGAGTCACCCATCTCAGGTTGGAGGCCAGTTATCTTTGGCCTCGCTTTTGGGGAGAGTGGATCCATGGTACAATAGCAACATCATCAGCCTGGGCGCTGTGATCCCAGAACTTGCTAACCGGGTAACCGCGATAAATAATCTATAACTTCTATTTAGGAGATGGGAAAAGACAGAGACAAAGGACAACAGCAATGTGGAACTTTGTGATGAGAGCTTGTCTGTTGCAGCAATCTAAACACAAGAACTCAGCCGAACGAAACCACTTCATATTGGATGTCTTGTCCTACTATCTCCACTGTGGGATGCAGCCGGTACACCTGCCAGTCTACGCTGTTAAGGTACAGAGCCAATGTCACACACGATGACCTGCCAATTTGGACCCACTTCTTTTTTTTAGGTCAGAATCTCTTCAGCAGCAGACTGTAAGACCGACCACATTCTTTGTTTTTTACGTGGCCACAACTAATCACAGTTAACATAGTAAATAAAAAAAATGGTACGAAAAATGGAAATTAAACAAACAAAGAGCTATCATCTATTTTTACAAGAGCAATCATATATTTCTGAGTGAAATTAAAAGAAATATGTGTTCAGCTCACCTTCAGCTGCGACGAGAGACCTGCGGTGGAGGATGTGTTTGTGTCTCAGCTGCATGCAGAGTTCCCAGAGTACAGACAACTTAAACAAAAGATCCTAGGTACTCTTCTACTAGTCGTTTTTTTTGTTATAAACACATTTTACTGTCATTGATATTGGTTAGATATTTATGTGTATATGCACCAAAACCGAGCAGTTCATAGGTTGCGAACTGTGAACTACTTCCATTTGGGGGCCTTGGCTCAAAATAGGTTGAGAAGTACAGTATTCCATTTCTTCTTCTGTGTATTTTTGTATGTTTGTGAATGTGGAGCGAGACTCTCCTATATGGATTTACATACTAGATATAGTTTATGTGGTTTGAGTATAAGCATAATGTTTAATATCCTCTTTGCAGAGTTGTCCATTTTGCATAGGAGGAGAAAGAGCAAAACTATGGAAATTCCTGGGGCTGTCATCTCTGTCAATTACAAGAAGGTACTGTAATTCCTTAACAACTTACAATTACAGTACATAATTTAGCAGACACTGTTTATCCAAAGCGTTTTACAGTGCATGGAGTTTGTGTGTTCTCTCTAGTATGATCCTGTATAGGAATAAGCAGATAACGACAATGTCATCAGTAGCATGCCATGCGTTCTCACTAGGTCTCCGTAAGCAAACGTGAAGTTGTGAGGGGCATATCTCCTACAACGTGTGGACTGGACATCAAAACAGTATCAGCCCATGAAACAGCAGGTTGGTCTCTCCTTTGTGTTTAGAATTGATTGTTTTTACAGACTTTTGCGGCGGGCTTTCTTAAATTCGCTTATATATGCTGGAATTTATCATTTGACTTCTGCTATTATATGTATTAAATTGAATAACTTTCTCTTTCTTGGATTTGGAAGAAAAATAAAAGCCATGCTGTGACATAACAAATACAAATACACTAAAAGTGTTTTGTTGTGTATTTTGGATAGGTCAGGATTACCTCTCTGTCAGTTTTGACGCCATGAGCTACAGCCCAGTAAGAATGTGTTGATTTATAAAAAGTTTCATATTAACTGACACTGGGCGCAGAATTCTGACCAGTCTATTGACCTTTTCTGTTTTTAATCACATAGGAGATTCAAACCCAAAGCATTAGCATCAAGAATTTGGAGGGGCGAACATTAACCGTCTGTCTGGACGATGACTCTCGCAGGACTTACGAAAATGTCCAAAGGTAATTTGTGAGACAGCCCACGAAGAACCCGGACCAATGTCAGATGTAGCTGCACGCACGCTAAAAGAATTATGCAATAATGAACCTATTCATCATGAGCAACTGCTCTAGTCCTAAAATGTGATAACGATCAGATAATTAATTTGCAGATTTGACATTTCTCCTTGCGTGGACCCAGTGTACAGCATGCAGTCACTATTCAACATGAGAAACGAGCAAGACAACCCGCTCAGCAAATATTTGAACAAGGTTTTGTCGCTGTCAATCAAGACCTTCACTGGAGTCACCCACTGATAAGGGGAGCTTCCTGCGTCGTGTGTATATAGTGGAAAATACGAGCTGTTGTCCACATAAATTGTGTGTTACAGTAAGTACCTTTGACACCATGACTTTCTCCCTTGTGAAGAAAAATAAATAAATTACAGAAGCTGTATAATGATTATGATCTAGTCTTGCTATGTACTGTATTCAAATGTAGGCTACAACAGGTGACTCAGTCTGTATCTTATCTTCAGTAACAGGGCAATAATCTGGCTTGGTAGGTTGCTGTAGGTGTGATGTTGACAGTGTTTCTGTTTGACAGAGGGGATGAATGTACTGTATGTTACCCTGTTAGTTTGACATGCTGCTGTCCTAGAACCCAACCCCATTTTATTACCATACTGCTTGGCTTGCCTTGCATTTGGGATCAGTTCCACAATTTCTTAATAATGTTCTTCTTGGCACTTCCTGTACAATTCCTGAGCCCATATTATTTACATGGCCGCCTGCATCACCTGACAAGCACTTACTGGCTATCTCTACATCCAAAATAAAAACAAGGGTGACCATGTTATGGAGAGCAGTGTTTGTATACATACATGTTTGTTGACTTTATATTCACTGTGTTTACTATTGTGAATTGTTTTTATTAATTAATTGTGTTCATGATGAACCAGATAATGTTCATGATTTATAAGACTGCTGTAAATAAAATATAATTTTAATGTTGACACTATAGGCTACTATTAGGCCTAAACTGTTCAAATGAAATATAATCAGCTAGGTTTATGGGAGCTGGATTGTTTTCCTCAACGGCCATGGCCATCCACACAACTCGGGGGCGCTGTACTGGTGGTTACTGGCTGCAAGGTGTAATCTGCATCATTATGTAGAGAACGCTCATGCACCGCTCCGCCTACGAAACGTGTTATCTACACGGAAAACGAACAAAAACTAATGGTATAATTCAGAAACTCACGGTGAAAATGACGTGTTGACAAATTTAACCACACGTGTAACTGCCAAAGTTAAGGAGGTAAGCAGTAAGCTTTTCTTTAAACTTTTTTTTACAGTCTACAAACATTTGTACGTGACGTGGACTTCATGGCTGTGATAGACAGGTGCATGTGGCAAGCCCTTTTAACATTTAATAGCTAGACTGGATATATATTGCAGATATCTGTAATTAAATTCTTCCTAGTCAAAAAGAACATTTAAGACAATGGCATTCTCCCTATTCTTATCCGCAGGTATCTTTTCAGATATCCACAACGTCATTATTCCTAGGACAAATTACCTACCTTTTGCCATTCATGTGTATTGGGCTTTCAAGTTCAGATATCCACAATTGCATTGCATTATATGCAATATAATTTCTACTAGGAAATATGTCCATTTCAGATATCTACAATCCAAATGTTATTGGTCATCATTTTTATTTAATGTATCAAAAATGAACAACCATTCCATATATCCATAATGTAATTTTGAATATCCAAAATAGATTGTGACTAGTAAAAATGTCATTACGGATATCCACAATTGGCATTATGACTAGAAACGATGCAATTGCAGATATCCGCTAATGTATAGTGGATTCTGGACTATAACTAGTCCAGAATGTTCATTCTGGATATCTGCAATACAATTGTGGATATTAATAGCCCAATACACATGAATGGCAAAAGTGACGTAATATATCCTTATATTGTGGATCTGAAATGTTCTTTTTCACTAGAAAGTATTGAATTACGGATATCTGCAACACATATCCAGTCTAGCTATTAAATGTTAAAACGGCCACTTTAGATATGTCAAATTTAGTTTTGACTAGTACAATCAGTTATAGATATTTTGAAATACAATTTGTACTAGTAAGAATGTTATTGTGAATATCTTTAATTACCATTCTGACTAGTGAGAATACAATTTTGAGTAGGAGAAATGCTATTATGGATATCTAAAATGTATTTAGAGATAGGAGTGTGGTTCGATTAAATGTTAAAACGGCTTGCCATAGGCATTACAAATAGTGCATTACACCCTGAGGGAGGAACAGATGGTCACCAGACTAAATGTTTATATTACTTATTTTATAGTAGTTATTTGGAAGCCAAATTACAATATCCTGATTTCACGCCTGTTTTAACAGTCAAAAAGCTTTTTTGCTTTTTATGAATCGTCTGTCCTTTGTGCTGTCTGCCGTTTTGTTCCCCCTCTCATTATTAATAGGTTGATGCAAAGCCAATTCTTTAGTGCCTCCAATAAGTTATCGTAATGAAAGAAATGCTGTATTATTTCTCAAATCCTTTAGATGAAGAGGAGAGTGATGAACATTAAGTAATTCCTCTACTGACTTGTACAATTTGAAATGAATGGAGATTGACTACGATCGCTAGATGCCTCAATATTGTTTCGAATGTGCTGATATCTTAATGTATGTATGTATGTATATATATATATATATATATATATTTTTTTTTTTTATGT
>JAODLI010075000.1:0-12644 GCA_027575585.1 Percopsis omiscomaycus
GCCGCCTACGTCATAGCCCCCTCCAGCTCCTCGTTATGTGGTGTACAGCCCCCAAAGTACTTTTCCTTCCGCGTCATGGAACTATTACCAGCTATTATTATTATTCGCGGACGCCGAACCCAAACGTTGCACGACGACTGAACCCTACATAGGCTATTCGGCAAGGTCACTCTTGGAGCCCTATACGTTACGTAGTAGTGGGCCCTGCACGGGAGGCAGTGCGGGACGGCTCGTGCTCCTCTTGTTGAAAACGTGACGGGCGGGAGTGACCGTGACCGTGACCGCGCAACCAACCCGCGGCGCTGCGCTTTGGCAGAAGTTTGACGTAATAAAGACACACGCGTTTACAACATCAAGTCTGACTCAACAGGACAAGCTTAGGGACATTCAAATGTGTACTCTGAAAGTGTTACTCGTGTAGCTATAGTCTACGACTAGGCCTATATTGTAAGAAATTATAACTGGTTATGAACCAATTAATGACTATGCATGGCATCTTTAGTGGGTGATTCACGATGTTGCCCCTTCACCGGATCTGACATCTGGTAACAAATGGCGCCACTCATAGTTTTTGTTGCGTTTCAAATAAAGTTAAACGTTCATACTTACCGTAACCCTATAATGCAACAACCCTCACAAGGTTCCAAAGACCTTTCGGTGTACAGCACTGCCCTCAAGTGGTTATGAAACGTAAGTGCATTTTTGTATACGTAGGCTATATCTTCGTTGAGCCATGATACTAGCATTCATAAAGATGATTTAAAATAAATAAATAAAGTACTATAATAATAACGACGAGTTGCCACAATAAGATATTATTCAAAGGCCGGACATTTTGACTCGTTTTGAAAGTTAAAGATGCCCCTTTAACATGGTCTCAAACAGAAGTTTTAATAACGCAAGGTGTTTGTGTCAGGGTTTGTCGATGTTCTCCTGTTGATTTCCCCAAGATGTGAAGCTGAAATAAATGTCAAGTGCTTCCCGGACACGGCCAGTCTATTATTAGTGAGGGGAAATATCTAACACAACTGAGGGGGGCAGGATAGTCTAGTGGTCTGGGTGTTGGACTCCCAGCCGCAAGGTCTTGGGTTTGAGCCCCAGAGTTGTAAGCACCTGTAAGCATCCTTGAGCCTTGAGCAAGATGCCTAACCCATGCTCCATGTAATAGCAGCATGTAATTTTAAGTCGCTTTGGATAAAAGCGTCTGCTAAATGACCTCATTGTAAATTGAGTGATGAATCTAATACAAATCCTCTGAGTAGTGGAATATTAACTGTCTGATTTATGAATGGCCTTAAATAAGACAATCTCCCCTGCTTGCCCGAGTAAATCTACTATCTAAACAGTAGCAGCTCTATTTTCGGCTGCTTTATGACACCGTATGCCTGTAACAGGGACTGTATTTAATAAGGTTATGCGGTGCATAACCGAGTTTTATTGCCCCAAACAGTAAAACTTGAGAAGCATGATTCACTGTAATTCACTGTAATATTATTCCATACCACATATAATATCCACTGCGTTGACAGGCTTAGAGGACAGAGTCCCATGACTGTGGTAAATCCTATTGCCACGTGGCAGGTAATTACATCCTATGCTGTGGCTACAGCATTTATAATAGTGAAGTGCAGGATAGTCCAGTGGTCTAGGTGTTGTTGGACTCCCATCCTTGAGCAAGATGCCTAACCCCTACCTGCTCCATGTAATAGCAACATGTACTTGTAAGTCGCTTTGAGATAAAAGCGTCTGCAAAATGACCTAATCAGCCTAATGAAAATAACGACAATAGACAAAAGTGAATAGCAAAGCAAAGGCATGAACAGAAATTTGAAAGAAAAAGGATTTAAATGTCTCTGGTAGCTGTTACGATGTTCTGTCATGTAATAGGTCTTTCTTTGGGAGAATCTATCATCTATTGGTTTACCTTAGCAGAGTTAGTCGCCTTGTGTTTCTCCGGCTGGGGGCTGATGGGCATTGAACATACAGTGAGTGTTAAAGGTAGTGAAACAGACTATAACGATGACCTCTAAACCTGCCATTTTCCCCCCAGACAAGAAAGTGTAAAAGTGTAAACCACTGAGTGGAAAACAAATGCATAATCAACCGTGGTTAAGTGAATTACCATGTAATGTCATGCTGCAGCCGGATGTTATACCGACAGGTGGCACTAAAGGGTTTTTTGGGAGAAAACAGGGACGCTTGATTCTTTATTTTCGCATAAATCCCACACACTCGTGGCATGCGCACTTTGCGAGTAGCGTATGCAGTAGGTATATATATGTGTGGTGTTCTGTTGTAGCTATTTACTTCTATATTTCCGCCTTTCGATATTTTATCGGCGGAGCAACTGTGCTGGGATTTATCCAGCTGTGTCCCTTCCCATCCCACAGACAGCGTCCGCCATGTTGCCGCTATGTGTGGGTTGACGCAAGTTTAGCGGGCTGCTCGGAAGTAGACTGTAGAAAACTGGATGGGATAGGTAGCCCACTCCAGTTCCTGTAGGCATCGTTTTCTGCTAGCCAAAAATGTCGATCGGCAATCGGGCGTTGCGTTCATCAGCGTGTCGCTCCGATTTATTTCCATCTTCTCGCAACGTGCAGAGAATCTGACCATTAGTTGTCCGCTGGGTGGATAAAGTGAGGATGAAGGACCCTCGGCCGAGATTGGAATAACTAATCTTTCACTGTGCGTGTGTGATTTGGAGATACAGCCGAGACGCATGTGGCCAAGGCGCGTGTAAAGATACGTGGATTTCATCAAGGTAAAATACGTTTTTATGAAATCATAGCAGTTGGTTGTGAGGGTCCAAACAGCAGCTTTTCGACTCCGACCTTCTGTCAAGACAGGCTACGCGTTAACAAAGGAACGTAGCCAATGTCTTCGAGTATCGATCAGGCTTCGTTTAAAAAAAAAAAGAGGAGTAACGTTAACCGTGTAATTAAAAGGCTGTTGGACGCAGGGAGATTGGTAGTCACTTTGTATCAGGTTGTCTTTGTGATTCGACGTCAACTAGGCTCACAAAACTTTAACTACCCACGGATCGTGTTGAATATGTATTTTCACACCCCTCGGGACTAGCTATTATAGCCTACCTATTTCATTAATATGACTAAATACACAATGGAGGCTAAAACGCTGACGTTGACATACAGTATAGCCTAGTCTGCAAACTTTAAAAGTGTTTCCTTTTATTCCGTCATAACGGAAAACGGCTGTATCGTAATTCCTGCCCTATTTCACGTAGGCTATTTGTATTGGTTCCGTGGCCGCCAGCAGAATCTACTCTGTAGCAGCCAAACAGTTACAGGACGTTTGACACGACCGTCTGGAGTTCAAGACACTTTCAGACTCTTTCACACGAAGTGGAAGAGGATGTTTCCGAGATGCTATTTACACGTCTGCTCCAGTGAAGCCGTGCAGAGTTACAGCAAAGTAGAATGGTTGTCAGTGCAAAATGCTCCCTTGACACCCATCAGCTTTGTAGTGTAGCTTGTGTAGGACATTGATAGATTGATGGCTGGATCAAGGCGGATAAATAGACGTTAATGAACGTTTACTGTTTATATCGATGTCGTCAAATGGCTACTGTATTTCATTAGACGTTAATTCTCTATACACTGTGACCGACTGGTGTGTATTGTAGTAGGCCCCAATATAATAATACATTATATAATAATTCATATTTAACGACGTTTGTACACAAATTTCACGTTTTACTTTCACATTCAAACCGATGGTGGCTATGGGTACTGCAGGTCTGCATCACACAGAACAGAGTATTTAGCAATACTCCTTCTGACGCTTTTCTGTCCGTATTGTCGTGTTAGAATTGCGCCTTCCTCCTGCCCACTCTTAACCTCGTCCGTCAAGAGGACTGTCTGGCGGAAGGAAGGGTGACGGCAGGCCTCTGTTGGGAGATCTGAGGCCCAGTAAACTCTCCAGGAACCTCGCTGTCTGGAGCCACGCTCTCAGCAGCTAGCATCTGTCCAGCCAGACAGGGCAAGGCTTCGTTCCAGACCGCTCACCTGTCTGGTTTGCCTGTCAGCTAGCCTCACCCCAACTGTTGGGCGGCTCCCTAGCTAGCTAGCTAGCTAGCTAGCTAACCTAGACCTCCTGGGAGGGACGGCAGTTTGAAGTGCGAGAAATGCTACAAGGGTTCAAATAATAAATGGGACACAGAGGTAGTCATATGTCATACATTTGAGTGTGTATCCAGTCAAATGTTTTCCAGAATACACTGTTTCACCTAGCAGTGTCTAGCCGTGTGTATGGTTTTAAATGTTTTATACTTTAACCATCCCTGACACCAGCTTAGCTGTAATTCCTCCTTGCATTAGGTAGCTGCAGATACATAAAAACAGGCTGTTTTAGGACACAATGTTGTTGCTGTGTCCCTAGTGCGCTGTATGCTTTTGTAGGTCATACCATTGTCCTTGGGGGGGTAACATCAGAAATGAGAACACTTTACTATAATTAGCAGCAAGTCAACAAACACATCAGACCCTATTTTGTTTCATATTTGGTGAATCTGTAATTCTTGAGCTTCTTCTGTTTTCTGAACACGTGTTGCAGCAGACATCTCGAAGAGCCAACTCCACCAAGGGTGTCCCCGGTGGTTATCTCTTGCGCCTGAGTGCGCTGGGGGTGTGTTGTGTGAAACACGGTGGTAATATTTGCCCGTGGATTTCACCTTTCCCAAAATGGGGTGGAGCTGTTGCAGTTGGCTCCCTCTATGGCTTGGCTCAATTCCCGCTCGGTCTTGTTGCTTCATGCCGAGTCATCCAATTTCCCTTGCTTTCCTTTGCTAGTCTCTCACCCCAATCCCGTCGAAGGTGCCCACTGCCAGCTTCCAGGCAGGACTCTCCAGGGTGTTGCAATGCTTGAAGGAAAGCCAAGGTGTGTGTTATTATTGGACAGGCCAAGATGCCTCCGCCCCCCGAGGAGCAGGAAGCACCGTCAGATACCGCTCCTACATGTTCACTCCACGTTGTGGGAGTCCACGCTTCACCTGTGTTTGTGTCAGGTGTCCGGGACGAGGTGCAGCACTGTAGTAGCGTTTCATCTCATGGGCTGACGGGATCTCGACATCTCGCCTGTGTCGTCGTTTTGCGTTGCTATCCCTCAGGCGAGCCTCAATCCTGGTCATGCAGCTGGTCATGGTGGTCCCGTCCATGCCTGGCTTCTTCCCCCGCCAGCGGGCCGTGCCTCCTCCGATCAGTAGATCCAAACTGGTGGACACATGCCGCCCCTGTCCCCTGGGAAAAGGTCTTCCCGTGCAGGCTTGTTACGCTACATTCTGAGGTTAAGAGGAATTATATCGATAGATTTAGGCTAGATATCGTTGTGTGTGAGGGGCATAGGAAAAGCTACATATACCAAACAAAACAAAGTTGTTACCAGCTTCATTAGTTTAGTGTTTCATTCGCTGTGCCCTCAGCTTTCTGTTAGTACGAAAGTGCCCTTGAGCAAATGTGAAAACACACTTGATTATAGTGGTATCATTATGTCAGCAAAGGATATTGTTTCCCCAAATGTCCGTGGAAACGTGAGTGTATGTTCGGCCTGGCGTGCCACAAGGACATCGGCCCGCACGTTTATAGAGCGTGACCAGAGGAATGGCTCCACTCTGTATTCCGATGACGGAATACGGCCCACCGCAGTCGACGAAGCTCTCTGCTCTCGGTTAAACGGGCACTTGGCTGCATTAAAGGTATGTCTGTTCCCTGCCATGTCGTGTGCCCAGCAGATGAAAAGGTGTCTCCTGTGGGTTATCACCAGTGATTGAGCGATTACGGCACAAATGTGCAGCGCAAGCTGGAGAGTGCAGTTCAACAAGTTGTTTTGTTGTACCAAAGGTCTGTGGGTTTGTCCCCCGGTCCGTGTGTATGCGTTTCCTTGGCAGCTCAGTGAGGACTCTACCGTGCCATCTGTGTTTTGACTCCACGCCTCTCTCCGAGCACCACTAACCCCTCCTCCAGCCCTCATCCATCAGAGCTGTTCTGATGTCATTGACGGCGTATCGTGTCACCTTGTGTTTCACTCCACACAGTTCTCACCGCTGTACCGCCACGCTTGGGCTCGCTGTGAGGGACTCTGTTGTACACGGCAGGCCTTAAGAATGGCTGTATCAGCCACTGTACACGGGAATGCATTGGCTTTTCATTTGGTGCTGTGTTAGTGTCCTGCATCATTAGCAAGCAGGCTAATCGTCCTTGTGATTGGTTACTATACTGCAGTGTATACTCTCCAATCTGTCAGTCGACCTTCAAGGCATTGCTAGTAGTCACAAAGCACTGTACTATGTCGGGGGGGCTGCTTAAAATGAAAGCCCAAGTGAGCCAAAACCTTTCGCCTAAACGCCTACATGCAATAATAATGTGCAGATTAGAGATGGCCGAATCAAGTCTTTTTCCAGATCATTTCACTCCTTTCAATGAAAGGATCTGTTCAAAAGACGTTCATTGAACGATACATACATTATTCTTCAATGTTTAGACTTGAAACAGCATTCTGTCAGTTACTCAGGTGAATCGGTCCGTTCTCCCAACCAATGACATGGCCCCTTAATGTGCATAGCCCGCCTCCAAAGGGATATTTGCTCATGCTAGAAACAGAAATAGTGTATTAAAGCTAGGAAAGTCATAGCAGACTTAAAGCAGTCAAATGTTAACAAGTGAGAGATGTTTTTAAATAACGAATGTGTGCACTGTTGATTTGAATCATTTAATTCACTTAAAAGAATTGATCCTTTTGAACAAAACGTTCATGACCGAAACATCTAATGCAGATGTGAATAACGAGCATGAAAAAAAAGAGAGCAAAGATGGGAAAATGTCCTGTGTTTCCATATTGCTCTCTCCACAGTGGAATGCCTCAGTGTTACATCAGACGGTTCTGGTGGAAAGCGTAATGACGACTAGACCGATTTTTAATGCCTCTAAAAATCCAGCAGATAAATGATACTGCATGCTGTAGGGATGATCGCGGCCTATGAGTTCTGCAGCTGTTGTGTCTGAGCTCCAGTCTACTCCACACGGCTAACACTGGGTAATACGATACTCCATACAGCTTGTCCTCCCTTAGGACAGATCTCATCTGCACTGTGCTGTATGTTGTTTGGAAACGTTGTGTAATGTCAGCTGCTCTCGCTGTGGACTAGGCCTGTTCTCGGGCCACAAGAAAAGAGCGGTAACAACCCGTGTTTATGCGGCCCGTTCTGCACTTGCCACACCCCCAAAAACGTGCACACAATACACTGCATGGCCTCGCTTGAGCCGCCGTGATTTAAGTCGGATTTGGCGTTTGCCGCCATGTCCCAGATACGGCGTGGATTATGATGATTTAGATGACAGTATCAGGGCATCACGTTTAGATTCTCAGACATGTACGGTCTACACGCCTCACGCAGTGTAAATCAGGGCGGCCCGTATGTTCCTGCTGGCCATAATCTCTTCCACTCTTCCTGTCTCGCGTCATGTCCTGTGTGTGTGTGTGTGTGTGGACCAGACCATGGGCTGCATCAAGAGCAAAGTGGACAAGGGTCCGGCGATGAAGTACCGGCCAGAGAACACCTCCGCCTCGGACCCCTTGTCGTCAGCGGCGACCGCCGGCGGCGGCGTGGAGCCCGCGCAGCCGCTGCTGAACCCCGCGAACCCCGCGGCTCCGTCCGGCTTCAACCACGCCCTCGCCCCCTTCGGAGGCTCCTCCTCCGTCGCCATGACTCCTTTTGGGGGAGCGTCCACCTCCTTCTCCGGCGTGCTGCCCAGCGCCTTCCCCGGGGCCGTGTCAGGTGAGCAGGGGGAGGGGGGGAGCGGGGAGTTCAGAAGGTTGTGGGTTCGAGCCCCGGAGTTGGCTGTAAGATGCCTAACCTCTGTATACCTGTAATGACTTGTTATGTTACATCTTATATACAGTACTAGTTGTCTAGTAGTCACAATGTCCACAACGATGATCCATAGCTCAGACACACAAACACCAGGTGTCAAACGGCGGCCCAGATCAACTGGTGCCGGATCAGGGTGTCTGCTAACGTCTCACAACAGTAGAAGCAAAAGGGGGTGCGGCCACCCTGTTCAGGATGGATTAAGGTTGTAATCCGTCTGCCAAATGGATAAGATGGCCTCGGGAGGATTATGAGCGGCCCTGCCATGCTATTTGGTTTCTGATAGAGATAATGTGATTTAGGGCTTCACAATTAATGGCGTATATATTAATGGAGATTACAGCTCTGGCCTCTGCAGTATGCTTATTGCAAAAGGCCGCAATTAGTGCAATTGGTGCAATTGGTGCAATTGGTGCAATTGGTGCTTGTAGTACGTTATTGCACCTAGAGCTAGTAACGTTAATCTTCTTTTGCGATTCTTTGAATGGCTATTGACATGCAGTGACATCATTTATGAGCACAACACCACCACATGTTCAACGTGAACCCACCAAAATGCCACCCTGAGACCCACGAGCCATGCTACCGTTGCCGATGTTGGCTTTCCAGGCGTGTTGGCTGACTAAAAGGAGTTTCCAAATGAGGATCAATACAATGCTACAGTGTCTTATCTCTTATCTTAAGCTCTGCATCCCAGCAGCCTCGCTGTTACGGCAAAGCCCGGCGTTCACAGAGAACAGACACGGTGCTGGCAGCTTGACTGTTCCACCGCCGTCTTTTGTGTTGAGGCAGTCCACAAGGTTACCATACGCTATTCATTTCTCGTTTGTTCTCATTTGACGGTTCTGTTCTATTCAATAGAGGCAAGACAATACTGGATGTTTTTGTCTAAAACTCATGTTGATGTTTGCAAATATAACATTTTTGCATAACGATATTATGATGGTGCCGCCAATATTCTTCTTTTTATTTTTCTACTCCACATGAAAGGCACAAGCTTCAGCATGCATCCCCCAAATATGGTTATAAAAAGGTTTTTATTACACCTGCAGGCACTGCAAAACTATTACGTGTGTCATTACGTCTGTCTGTCAGGCTCTGCCCTTCAGTTGTGTTCTGTCAGGGTGTGTTCTGTCAGGGTGTGTTACAGCCGCGCAGGCCACGTTCATCTAACCCCCCCGTGGGATTGTGTCTGCGTGTCTGCTCAGGAGGGGTGACGTTCTTTGTGGCGCTGTACGACTATGAAGCCCGGACGTCGGACGACCTCTCCTTCAGGAAAGGAGAGCGCTTTCAGATCATCAACAACACGTAAGCGTTCCTCCGATGCAACGTGTCCCACGTCTCCGCGGATACGGGGGATATATTATTCACCCACGGCGACCTTTGTATACCGCTGCACATTCTTTGTGTGTTAGCAGTAGCATTACACTGTAGTGTAAATCAGTTCTGTTGTGTTCAGGCTGGGCCATTCGTTTCTCCCTTACAGATGTTTTGCATCGCATGCAGCAGGTAGGCAGTGCCATAATGTTTAGATCTGAAGTACACATACACACACACACACACACACACACACACACACACACACACACACAGACACACACGGCCTGCTTGCGCCTGTGATGGCAGGGACCCACCTTAACTCCGCTCTGCCCCCTGCTGGCCAACACATGCACTACTCCTTTGAGACAGTTCACAAAGACACTCCAGAGCTTCAGAGAGAAAGGCCTGCCACCCTCAAGACCCAACACCCTGTGCTGTGTAATGTGAGGGTAGAGTCACACCAGCCTGGCCTGAGCGCTGGCAACATAGAATGTCCCTCTTTGGCACCCATCCCTAAATCCTTATCCGGGAGCTCATCTCAGATTCCCCTTCATCTCTCTGGTGTGTGTGGTGCTGTGTCCCCCCCCCACCCCCACAGGGAGGGAGATTGGTGGGAGGCGCGCTCCATTAACACGGGGAGGAACGGCTACATCCCCAGCAACTACGTGGCCCCCGCGGACTCCATCCAGGCCGAGGAGTAAGTAAGCTCTCTGCCCTCTTGCCTAGCCGCGTTGTCCCCCCCCGCTGTGCACAGCTGCTCCCGCGCAGGTGGGGGTGTGTGGGGGGGGGGGGCAAGTCTCGGCCAAGTCTTTTGTGTTTTCATTTAAGCTAAAACACAATTTTGGTTTCTGACCATTTTGATTCATCGCCTCTTTCAGAGTTTTAAAGATTGTGTGTGGTCGTGTGTCGTGTGTTGTGTTGTGTTGTGCACGGCTGTGTCAGGTCAGGTTTGGGTACCGAACTATCTGAAATAAAACGAAATATTTACAACGTTTCAAAGGAATATACTTTTTTTTAGTAGGATAAAAAATACTAAACATCAAAACACCCACTAGCGAGACAACTGTCAATACTTTTACACTAAGGCTATCAATGTCCTGGTCAAGTCCCATGTAAGTACTGTACAAATGAGCATAGAGCCCCTACCACCTGTGTTTCTCATCCACGTAAACACTGGATGAGAAACACAGCAGCCCGTACCGCCTCGCCCCCTTGTTGAGCCTCATTAGTCACACTGTGGAATTCCTCCCGCCCTAAATAACGTGTAACCTGCCTGTGTACTTTTCGTCGAGTTTCTCTGTTACCTGTATTACCTGTGTCTGTCACCTGAGCCTGTTGGATTATTTTAGATGTTTGTACTCTACATCGCCTGTAGAGGTTTGTGGTTTGACCCCTGCCTGTTCTGACCTGACCCCTGCCTGCCAGACTAAACGTTTTGGACTTCTAGTTCAGTGTGTGTGTGTGTGTGTGTGTGTGTGTGTGTGTGCGTGCGTTCATTCTCGGTGACGTTGGCTGACAAACGATGTATGTTCTGATGTGACACGCTGTCCGTTGAGCACAGCTGAGGCTGCTGTCGATGTCTTGTCTCACACCTGCCTGCCTCCATGTAGGTGGTACTTTGGAAAGATGGGCCGTAAGGATGCTGAGAGGTTGCTGTTGAACCCAGGGAACCAGCGAGGAACGTACCTTGTCAGAGAGAGTGAAACTACGAAAGGTAATAATAATTATAATAATAATAATGATAATAATGTGGTTTGTTAAACCCTCCCCTGTAGTTTCCTTACCTTATTTGTCCATTTCTCTATTGTGTCGGATTGACATGTTTTAGACTAGGGCTCGATCATGATTCGCAAGCATTAATGATACGATTCCGATTCGATATCGATCCGATAGAAATGTGATATCAAATACTATATAGCAGCTTTCCATATTTGGAGAAATGTTTAAAAAGCTCTAAAGGGAACAAATGCAGAGTCACTGGAAACAACTTGTGAAAACCACTAAAGAAAATGCCAAAGGCTTGTATACCAAAAATGCATATTAGCCTAAAAGATCGATTCAAACATTTTTCAGATTGATATTGAATCAGACGAATTTAAAAAACTAAAAAATAAAAAACAAAAAAGCGATTAAGCGATATTTATGCACGCCCCTACTGTAGACGTGTTAGAAGTAGGTTTCTGAGTGGAGCGTTCAATTCTGGTTCTTGTTTGGGATGCATTCTCCGTCCGCCAGGTGCGTATTCTCTCTCCATACGCGACTGGGACGAAGCCAAGGGCGACAATGTCAAGCACTACAAGATCAGAAAGCTGGACAGCGGCGGCTACTACATCACCACACGGGCGCAGTTCGACACACTGCAGAAGCTTGTGAAACACTATACAGGTACCTGAGGTGTTATGCCACTTCTGGCCTCCCTGACAGCGTTCCGTCCTCATCTGCTGCCATGAAGTGTGTGTGTGTGTGTGTGTGTGTGTGTGTGTCAGAACACGCGGACGGGCTGTGCCACCGGCTCACCACGGTGTGCCCGACGGTCAAGCCCCAGACCCAGGGCCTTGCCAAGGACGCCTGGGAGATCACCCGTGAGTCCCTGAGACTGGAGCTCAAACTGGGCCAGGGCTGCTTCGGAGAGGTCTGGATGGGTAAGAGAAACACACACACACACACACACACACACACACACGACGGCACAGATGCATTGATGGCGTCGTACGCAGACACGCGGTGACGGACACCGCACAGAGCTGAATGGTGACTCCTAAATGCGTCTGGCTGGAGAGGATGCTACTTCCTCTACAGGAAAATGCAACAAACGCAGGAAACCTCTAAAGGACGTCGAGTTCCCTGGCTTTTGACAAAAATAGTCGGTGTAAATAAAGGATATTTGTACGTGTCTGTTCAAACTCTTGGTACGGTGATTGTTAAGATTGATAGGTATGGGGAGGTTTAGCGTTTTCCCCTCCGGGAAATGATTGGATGCTGAATAGTGTGCCCACTAACAGCTGTTATCACATTAACTCTTTTGTCTGCAATCTGCAATTTATTAAAAGTCCAATTACGATCGGGTCATTTAGCAGACGCATTGATCCAAAGCAACCTACAGCGAGTACTATTACAGGTATTAAGGAGCAGGCAGTTAGGGGTTAGGCTCTTGGCTCGAGGACGCTTACAGGTAGGCCAACACCGGGGCTCGAACCCACGACCTTCCGGCTGGGAGTTGTAGGGGGAGGGGTAGAGAATGACGTGGGCCTGTGGCAGCTGCGGGGGGAGGGAGTAGAGAGGAAAGCAAGTCAAGACAGCAATGTTTGTCTAACCAACATCAACCACAGGTAATTGCAGACAAATTGAGGAGTGTCCCTTTAAAGGTACCTGCTCCATGTAATAGCACCATGTAACCCCTACCTGCTCCATGTAATAGCACCATGTAACCCCTACCTGCTCC
>JAODLI010075001.1:0-12643 GCA_027575585.1 Percopsis omiscomaycus
TATACTGTATATATATATATATATATATATATATATATATATATATATATTGAAAAATAAAAAGTTCAATTTATACATAATAGCATAAAAATATTTAAATATATAACAAACCATGTACATGCTATTGAAAATATTATTTTGTATTATTTATATTATTATCAGTATTATTATAAAACTAGATGCTTCACCTAAAAAGGAGCAATAAGCTTCTCTGATGCATGTCTGTGAGCAATGTTCATTGGTTGTAGAATGACCAATACTGACCAATATGGGCATCGGAGACTATAATGTGAGTAATTTGAGAATTAATGAATGTTTTCATTCTGCTTTGATAATGCTGTTTGAAGCCGATCAACTCAATGTGTAATTTATTCAGGTGGTAAAGAATGACTTTAAGTTGCTTGATGTGCCCTTCCATTAACAAACAAACCTCAATCTACAATCCTACAAAGTTCCTGGAGCGTGAGAAGTGTTAATGAGTGTCATGCATGCTACTCTTAAGGTATGAATGTGGTATGGATGTGATATTTTCAGCATGCCTCAATTGTTACTTTCCACAAGATCAGCTCTGATCAGCTGTTTGCTTTCATTTAGCTATTTCCCCTACGCATAATGACAACACTGGGAACCTTTAATGGCACAAGTTTCCAGTGGTTTTACGGCGAAACTGCAGCGATTGTTTTTACTGGGCGTCTGAAGTTATAAATACCGAGCTTAAAAGCGTGCATGTTGTGTGTTATGGAAGTGTTATTAATTTGTCTGTCTGCCATGAATGTGTGGAAGGTGTTAACAGCTTTTTGCCTCTGGCTGCCTGCATGGAATGGTGAGTTTAAATCATATATCAGAATCAGAATCTGGGTTTATTGCCAAGTAGGTTTACACATACAAGGAATCTGTCTTGGTAAATTGGAGCTTAACGCTGAACATAGAAAAATATAAATAAGATCAAATAGAGGCAATACAAATATAATATAAATATAAAAATATAATATATTCAATCAAATATATCTATATTTTTATGTGTGCATGTGTCATCTAAACATAATTATATATTACAAATATTTTACAAAATATGTATTATTATTATCATTATTATTATAATAAGAATCCTCACAGAGTATCTCACATAAAAATGCATGGTAGTAATAATAATAATAATAATAATAATAATAATCAAATTGAATGAAATCAAAACACAAACTGGATTAAAAACATTGGGAATATTAGACTGTAAATATAATATAAGAATCTCTGAGGAAAAAGAGCAACAGTTTAACAGAAGGAAGTGCAATAACTTGTAAGTACATTTTCTATGTTAATATATCCCTAATATCCCTATTTTATTAATAAATAAAAACATTTAAGGTAAAAAAAATAAAAATTCACAAGCAGTCTATAAAAAATAGGTTTTAATAATTGGTTGATCCACTGAGCCTTACAATTAGTTCATCACACAGATGCTTTCAATGTGAAGCGACGAAGAGCATTATTGTTACGGCGCAGGTACTAGACTCCTGCCAGTCATGATAGTCTAGTGGTCTGCGTGTTTAACTCCCAGCCAGAAGGTCATTAGTTCGGGCCCCGGGGGTTGGCCTGTAAGCATCCTTGAGCAAGATGAACCATCCCCCTATCTGCCACTTTGAATGCCTGTAAGTGTAAAGTCACTGTAAGTCACTTTGGGTAGTGTCTGCTAAATCACCCGATTGTGATCGTAAAACTGCTTCGCACGCCCACCTGTCTACCTGTCTCTGCCTGTCTATCTGTCTCTGCTTGTCTACCTGTCTACCTGTCTCTCTATGCCTACCTATCAGCTCTGCGGGTGGTCCAGCCCTACAGCGTAGCCAGCGTAAACTCGACTGTCTACCTCCCGTGTTTCATCTGGAACCAGAGCCGCCACTCCTCCCGCGGGACCCATCGGGACCAGAGCCGGATCCCCTTCCCGGAACCCCACGAGGTGCGGGTGTCTCTGCTGAAGGGCCTGCACGGCTCCCGGGAGCTCTGCTCCTGCCTGCTGAACGTCCCCCAGCAGGCCGACCACCGGGGCCAGGAGGAGAGGCAGGTCAGTGCGGCCAGGGGGGAACGCACCGCCGCTGCTCGTGATCCACTTCAGGCACACGAGCAGCTTTGTGGGGTCTGTACTCCTGCCTGTCCTCTCTGGAGGACCAGCCACTAATGTTGTTGTTCTGTCCACCACCTGGGAATGTCGCACCTAGACACCAGATTATAAACTCTGCGAAAAGGGAAAGGATTCCGTGAATTGACAGATGTATGTAATTTATCATCGGTGAAATTAAAATCTTATCTGTAGCTTATTGTACGAAAGTGAAATAAGTAGGCTATGTTGCAAATGTGTGATATGATATAATTTGGTATCATAGAATTGCGTAGGTCTGGGGTTAATGTGTTTATACGCATCTTTTTTAATTCTTCTCGTAAATTTTTTTTGATATTATGTCAACTTGTCCAACAACTGGCTGTCTAAGCACGCATATTTTTTTTTATAAAAATCTCTCTGTATATCGGTGAATTGCCCTAAAGTGGGACACTGCCTAATGTGGTACACCTAAGGTCTAGTGCAGTGGTTCTTAGCCTTGTTGGATGTACTGAACCCCACCGGTTTCATACGCGCATTTACCGAACCCACCGAAGGGGGGCGTGTCATAACGAATCATATGAGTCGGGTGTGTCTTATCCTCCGCCGAACCCCTAAGACTGACTCACCGAACCACCGGGGTTCGATCGAACCCAGGTTAAGAACCACTGCTCTAGTGTTAGTCGGGTTGGCCCAGGCTGTGGTGTCATGTGATCGGAAGGTACTTCTTGGAGGGCGGGCCGGTGCTCAGGGAACTCTGCAAAAGATGTCCCATATTAGGGCAATTCACTGTATCTTTAGAAAATATTGCGTAATCTTTTCACCGTTTATCTTTTCGTGTTTCTATTATTGCAGTGCGTCGCCATTTAAAAACGCGCTAACCTCGCCAAGTCAAATCGTATTCGTCATACGTTTCAATGAAGAAACGGTGGTTCTTGTTGTGTGCTCGTAGGTGCAGTGCCAAGCTAGGCAGACAGAGGGCGCAGTGGGACTGACCGTGTCGGGCCTGACTGAGACGGACATGTACCGCTGTGCTGTGCAGACGCTATATCCTCCCCCGTGTACGCGCACTGCTGGCAACGGCACACTCATACATGTAGTAGAAGGTAAGACACACACACACACACAAACACACAGACACCCAATAACCCCCAATAACCCCCGATACTCATATAGAGAGACACAAACACACAGTAACTAACGAGGGCTTTCCCTCTGTGTCGTCCCTCAGACTGTGCTGTCCCCCAGGCCAGCCGGCGGGAGGTGTCCCGGGCTGAGGATGATGAAGACAACAGTAGGTCCTCCTCGTCCTCACAACAACCAGCCAGTGCTGCCGTGGTCGTGCTGATTCTGCTGATTCTGCTGGCCCTCTCTCTCATCGCACACCTCCAGGTCAGAACGCACCGCTAGTACTGTTAGCAATGGGAGCATGGAGGGCAACAGTGGAAGATCTGCTATAGCTAGCGGGGTCTATAGCTAGCGGTCTCTATAGCTAGCAGGGTCTATAGCTAGCGGTCTATAGCTAGCGGATCTTCTGATTTTGATTATGTTAAACATTGGACTAGACTGGACTAGATTAGAGTCGCACCGTGTAGCCCATTTCCTCACTCAGAACACTTTTAAACTTGCATTCCACTGCTGATGTCTTTAATGATTGTGTTATAGTTACTTATATTATTAATGTTGTTGTTCTTTTAACTTATGTCTTGTTATTTCTGTGTACTGCTTATTCTATGTACAGCGCTTTGAGAAGCTTCTTTTAAAAGGGGCTTTATAAAATAAAGTTTATTATTATTATTATTATTATTATTATTATTAAAAGACAAACAATAACAGATGGAAAGCAGGACGAGTCATGTGACACTGAAGGGAGATAACGTCCTAAAGCTGTGCCATATTGCAGGTGGCCCAATGGAGAAGAGGCACAGAACGTCCAGACACAACAGCATGAACACACATCGCCTGCCCCTGCAATGGAGATGCAGGCGCAATGGATGGTGAATGGACTTCGATACTGGGCCATGAAGAAGTCCAAGTTCACACCCTCATGTGGCATCTATGATTAGTAGCCTACATTGGACTGGCCATTACACATTCATACAATGTATGAGTTTGCCTGGATACACTGTGATACATACTGTATTATTCAATGTATATTGCCAATTGTTGTTGCCCACACGGCAACAACAATTGCACCTATTGCATCCTAACCATCCTGGAAGGGTTGGATTCCTCCCTCTGTGGTCCCTTCCCAAGGTTTCTTCCACTTTTTGTGTTTTCCTTGCCCAATAGGAGGACTAGTTTAAGCTGATAACGTTTGTTTCCTAGTGAAATGTGGGCCAGTGTATCTCTTTGAGACTTTAATGTGATTAAGAGCTATATAAATAAATGGATCCAGTGGGTTAAGGGGGGAAAAACTCAAATGTGTCATTCATTGCAGTACAATATAGTTCATAGTTCTGTGTGCGTTGGCTGCTACTATATTGAGTTGTGCTTCTCGTGTGATCCCATCTCCAAACTAGAATGGCAGAGATGCTACACAGGGAACAGTACTTAGCTAAACTCTGAGCACAGCCTTCTATTGGTTGTACTGTAGAGCTGAATAGCAATATTATCCAGTCCAGTCTCAGTTCTGTTACAGTTCTTCACAATTGTTTAAACTAGAAATCACTGTGCTGATTCTCTGACAGAAAACACAAATATAAAATGCAAAACACCGCAAATATCTTGCAGTCGAAACACTTGAAACTGTTATCTTTTTTGTATCAAAATGACACAAATGTGCCATCATATGAATAATGAGCTATAGAACACTTACTTTAAGGCAGCGTTACATCTATCCACAGTACAGTAGTCAGTAGTACAGTAATATACTGTACTTTTGTTTTAACTCTGAATCACATGCCAACACAAATGTTTTCCAGGCCATTAACGCGGTTCTATCTCAGGTTCCAATAATGAAATTATTCTAAAGCAGACTCTTATTTTCCCATCAGGTCTGTATAGTTCTGACTGGTTCTGCTAAAATAGCACAGTCCACGTATGCATGTTCACATCCTGTTGTTTTCTCTGAACTGGGTCCGTGTGACAGAAAAATACATGTCTGCACTTTGACAATCAAAGTGTCTGCATGTCTCTTTGAAGTACAAGGACTTACGGCCACAAGCATTTTCATGACTAAGACTCTGACTTCCTGTTGAATGAATCCACAGAAAGGTTTAAATGTGATAAAGACATTAGACAAACCAAAAAGACGAGACAAGTTGGAAGTGAGGAGAGGAGAGGACATGTGTTCAGACAATGCTAAAGTAATGTATCATATCTCTGGGTGAGTGCAATTAAAATAGGCAGAGATGCTACATTTGCACGCATGGGTGTTTATAACGTGAGCAAAGTAAACAGTAGGCTACGTTAGTTAGACTCATAAGCTGCCCAGTACATACTGTCCATTGTAAGGTTACAGCAGTGCTATCAAAGGTAGATTCCAGTCCAGCCTGGCCTGAAGTTACCATAGAAACCATAAAGTCTGACTTCACTCACAATAGCATGGAGCATAGCATAATTCATCCATTCATATAGCCTATAAAGAAATCTAGCTTGACTTTTTGGTTTAAATGTGAATCGCTGTTGGATGATACTACTTTGGTAGATTTTGAAGAGTTTTATTTTAGTCACAACATGCATATCGCTACTAAGAAGCTAACTATGAACTACTGTCCAGAATGCAAAAGACATAAGTAAAGACACTAAATAAGACATGAGTGTTTAATTTTTGTATTTTGTATTTTTGTGTTTAGAGTTTTGAAAGAAAATATAAAAAACGATAACAAAATTGACAAAGCAAACATAATATAATTTAATTCAATGTGAGTTCTATACTCTGCGTAGTGCCACTTCCTGTTGTTTTCTCTGAACTGCGTGTGTGTGTGTGTGTGCATGCGTGAGCGGAAAATAAAACATAGGAGTGCACTAAAAGTGTGATGTGCCAAGTATTATAACTGACAACCACAAGCATTATTCTTATAACTAATATCCTGCTCTCTGGTGGATGGGAGAGCCCCACCATCCTGTTTACAGAATTAATTAAGATGATAAAGTGAGAGAGAAGTCAAAAAGACAAGAATAAAAAAATAGAAGAAGAGGAGAGGTGACGAGAGAAAGTTTAAAATGAAGTTAGGAACCTGATTTGACAACACAAACAGAGATTGTGACCATGCTGTTCCAACAAAAGTAACAAAATAACAAAAGTATGAGGACAAACCAGCGAATGAAAGGATGTGGCTATTTCAGCCACGTCCTTTTATGCACAGGTGCATCAAATCAAGCATATAACCGTGCAATCTCATCAGAAAAGCATTTGCAATAGGATGGCGCTTGCTAATGATCTTAGTGACTTTCATAGGATGCTACCTTTTCATGAAAACAGTCAAATCTCCTTTCTCAACCGCAAGTTTTGTTATTGTGAATTGGAAACGTCTAAGGAGCAGCAACAGCTCGACCACAAAGCGGTATGCCACACAATCTCACAGAACGGGAACGCTGCATGCGGAAGCCTGTTGTTGTGAGCGTCATGAACTGGGTTTCTGTGGACGATGCCCAAACGTTTTTGGAGCTGGAGTGGTGTAAAGAACGAGATGCCTTCAGCTTGCCAGCACACACCCTCTGTAGTTTGGTTCTGTTAGGAATAGAAGGCTAAAAGTTGCTCCTTACTGGCAAATGTACAGTAGGAGAGAATAGAAATGAAACCTGAAAGGTCATCCTCCTTCCTACCTCTCAGAAGAACGTAACAAACATTATTCTATCACAGAGCCTTGGTTAAATTGACAACTCAAAGCTTGTACTGCTTTTGTAACAATACATCTGAGGTGTTATTATGCAACTAGCAGAGTGCACTGTCTGGAGTAATATACCATTCAGCCTGCAAGGACTGGTGGTTAGATGATCTGGGAAGTTTGTATTTTACTTCAACATCTTTTGAAGCTAGCTAAGCGAACTTGCCAGCAGCCCTGTTCGGGACAAGCACGTTTAACCAATAAGATCCTCAGTACCGACTACGTGGGCGGTGCCACCAAAAAATGCACATCTACTGCCTGCCAATATAGGTGGCGCCGTACTGCAGAGAAATACATTTTATTTAAATTTCTTTTAATTATTGAATTCTTCTAATTAGGCTTTTGACCACATTTCAATTTTAGTTTAAATGTAAACATTGTCCAAAAACAGAGCATGCTTTTAAATTTCTGTTCACTTTGAAATGACAGGTATGGCTAATTTCACAGAGCATTTTAGCACTCATCTAGTTCCTAAATCTTTACACTCGAAAATATGTGAACTTGTAAAACACAATAAAACTGTTGTATCTTTTACTTATTCAATCTTTTGGACTACTGGAAATCAGATGTAGCTCAAGTTTTATTGATATATACTGTATATATAAATAAAAAAATGAGTCCTTCTTATCTATTTAGCAACCTTAAAGTGAACAAGAGAACCTGTTAAAAAAAAAAATTCTGTGATCATCAGAATCACAAGACTGTAAAGATAACAGGACACCAAATCAAAACTTTACAGAGTGTAAATAAGAGTAAAAGATGATACTTCACATTGAAGGGCTCAAACATGAACATGACCTCATTAATAAACTTCTGAGGTTCCAGTCAGCAATGCAGGCCATAAAAACCCTAACCTGAATTTTTCAAAAGTAAAAGAAGTAGAGTAAAAGAAACAGGAACCACAGGGAAATTAACTATGACTACAGCAGATACAACCACTTCCTATGCTGTATTACCCAATAGCAGATGAGTAGCTAATACCACACCAGACTTATCGTCGGGGAGACTTATCTGCTGATCCAGAGGTGATGTACACACCTAAGATTAAGGATGGAGGCGAGCTTTCTCAGCCTTGTTGTCACCGCAACCTGTCTTTCCTTACTCCTCAACCATAGCCACGGTAGGACCTATGAGAATATATCACTGGACAGCATTTACCTTGACTGGTAGTTGGCTTCTGTATTCCTGTATAGAACATCTAGGTAAAGCTATTTTAGTTTATCTGCATAGCCCTTAATACAAATTCTTGAGCCATGGGCCTTCTATTAAATCAGACTGGAATGAAAAAATAATAAATTGATTACAGTAATTTATTGTAATTGTAGATACTCAGTTTGCCAAGCTACTTTGTGCTACAGTGAATCAAAAGTAGATCTTAGGGTTTCTTTGACTTCGACTAGTTTTCTAATATTAAAGCTGCACACTCTAGTTTGCAGCTAGAAAAACAAGGTTTGGTGCCATTAACCTTCTGACATGTCATTATCTCATTGTTACAGCAGGTTTTAAGGTAAATCAGCCAGAAACGCAGTTGGTGACCAGCGAACACTCCGCGTCCATCCGTTGTAAACACACAGCAAAAGGCAGTGAAGTACACGATGTCCGACTCAACAGACTGACGGTGTATGTTGTTAATGGGTCTCATGATGTGATGTTTATTGTACTGGGGTGATATGTTATTGTACAGTTGTGCAATTGTGTCTGGATGGAAGTTTTCAACAGCTAAAAGGCACACATGCGGTGGAGCAGACCTGCTGTTAATCCGCTTCCATGTTAATCAATGAGGGTATGCCCACTGCCTCGTGGACACTTTTATTCCATCTGGAGTCTATTATTTTGTTATTTCGTGCAATGGAAATACATTGTAGAAGCAGAAATATAACACATAATATTTTAATAAAACAAGTGGAGATGAATTGGAAACTACTTAACTGTAGGAAACTAGTGGATGGCTATACAAAGAATGCTGTCCTCCCTTCCTGACGTAAACACAAGGATGTGCGCAACTGGAACGATTTCAATCAACGGAATAAAAAAATGTAACCTCTCTTCTTAGCTTCTTTGTAGTTATTTTACTAGACTCGTTAAGATCAAACCTCTTTATCTAGAGCGACCGGCCTAGAGGGCAGCATAGACGATGAAATATCAGTTACAAAGTTACAAACACAACAGTTGGATTTCTCTGTTTTATTGGATCTATGTTTTCTCACACAGAGGAGATCCTAAAGAGGTTATGCTCTACCAGAAGGGGGAAGCGAAAAGCAGCAACATCGTGTTGTACGAAGAGAACCCCAACAGCTATGTCTTCGTTCTGCTGAACCTGGGGCCGCACAACACAACCTTCATCTACCAGTGTGAGTTCACAGCCCAGGAGAACGACGTGTTTGTGACCGAAAAAGGATCACCCACCTCACTGATCACAGGTTAGTCCAGCTTTTAGTTAGTCCAGAATTTGCTTCCAGGCCTAACCAATGAAATTGAGAATTGGTTTCTGGTTTCTAAAGGGGTTTCCTCTAGTGGTGACACGACCCCGGACGGTGGTGAATATATTAGTAACTATTCAAATACAATATTTTGGAGAGAGAGAATTAAATAATTTATCAGAACAAAGGAATTCACTTTTGTAACCAGTCTCACCTCATAAGAATACGTTTAAACTGAGCTGTTTGATCATTTAAATTATTTTACTGTTACAGTTTCAATTGGTGTTGCACATATATTCACAGATAGCTACAGTAGCCTAATAACGGTGAAGCAACATCAAACTGGCGCTCAATCAGAGGGACAGAGTGTAGGCCTGTACGGTGGTCTGTACGGTCTCATCATAGTACAGACCACTCAAATTAAAGTGGTTGTTGATTTGTGGCTTAATGCTGATGCTTAATGTCTTAGCATTTTGATAGCATTTACTTTTGATACAGTGGACCATAAAACCTTAATAAATCGTCTTAGAAACAGGACTATCTGGAACGGTAATAAAATGGTTTGAGTCTTATCTCACAGATAAAAATGTGTTTGTTGCTCTTGGTGAGTTTAAGTCCAGGAAAGTCGGCATTAATTGTGGTGTTCCACAAGGATCGATTCTTTGCCTTTTGCTGTTCCTGCTCTACACGCTCCCACTAGGTCATATTATTTGTAGTGATGGTTATGCTGATGATACACAGTTGTACATTAGTATCAAACCTAGGGAAAGCTGCTCAGTTGCGGTTCTAACTTTGTGCATGGATTCCCATGAGTTAAACATGAAGATGGTCTTATTGATTAAGAAATCTGGGTTGTTCCAAATTGATGTAATTTTACAGGGATTAACTGGGTGGTTAATTATCTTACTGATTTTCCACCAAGCTTCCAGAGTTGGAAATGGTGATGGTCTTCTTATAGCCATTATGTTTTTTAATTGATTGGGACAAAAATTATGAAGAGTTCTTCACATACTATTTTTTGATAATTTAGCAGACGCTTTTATCCAAAGCGACTTACAATTACACTTACAACATACTGATTCATTTTCAAGCCAAGGATCTTTTTGCATGTCCGAGTATATCTATTTCATTATGTACTGGAACTGATAAGAAATAATGAAAGAGGTTTGTGGCATTTAAGCCACCATGCAGCTTGCTTTCCTGAGTGTAATTCTTGTATTTTTCTGGTAAGATTTTGTGGTTATTGAGTTTAGAGTAGAAAACCAATAGGAGGTTGGAAAAACGGGAGTCACTGAAAAAAGATTCTTGGTATTCTTGGTAGGATTGACATTTTCACTGCGGCCAGCAAGTGAGAATGGTAAATAGTTCCAATGGCTTAAATGATTTCCAGTGGTTTCAGTTTAAAAAAATCTCTGAAAGGTTGGCAGAAACATCAATGCCGAGATATGTCTCAATGTCCCAATCAGACTGAAAGTAGCTGGAAGTGAACATTTTATCAACTTAGAAATATAACGAAGATAAGATCATTTTTATCACTAGCAATTACTGAGAAAAGAATGCATGCTTTTATATCAACAAGACTGGACTACTGCAATTCCTTTTCTGGCCTCCCCAGGACCCCGGCTATGTTTTTGCACAACTGCAGGTCATTTAGAATGCAGCAGCCAGGGTTCTGACAGGGACTAAAAATATGATCACATTACCCTGGTACTCAAATCCCTGCCTGGGCTTCCAGTTTCTTTTATAATTGACTTTAAAATGTTACTGTTTTTAATGCAAAATATTGGATGGCACCTTAATATATTCAAGACATGCTCGTACCGTACCAACCAGAGCGAACACTGCAATCATCTTCTGCTGGCCTACTCTATGTCCCAAAAGTCTGCTTTAAAACTGGAGGATAGGCTGCTATTAGTTTTTCTGCCCCAAATGTGTGGAACACACTCCTTCAGGATATCAGAGAATCTCCCTAAGTTTCAATCTTTCAATCGCGACTTAAAACATACATTTTTAGGCCTATTATTGAGTTTTGTTTTATTTCTTTTATTCTCAGTCTGTATTAGTGTATAGTTTTATTGTATTTCTGGGATGGAATGGGAGTGGGAGTTTTTTTTTAAGAATCTATGTATGGGGTATCCTTGTATTTCTATAAATGTCACGATTGGCGTGCACGCTTCGTGCCTCTCGTCCCGGCTGCGCACCTTAGTTTGATTATGGACTCTAGCACTAGCTTGGCCGCTAGGTTGGCTGGTAGGCTGGTGGTCATTGTTTTGCCTTTTGCATGTTATAAAATACATAATAAAATAAAATACACTTTATGCGTGGCTCACGCTTACTCTTGCCACTCCAAGGACACATCCTTACATTAAAGCACTTTATGTTACAGAAAAATGTTATGTATAAATACAATGCTCTCAGCCCACACTCTAAACGAGCTGTATCTGTCGCTAGCGGTGACAATATGCTGACAGTTGACGTCCCGGCCACATTGTTCAGATAAGTACCCAGATAGTGTCTCAGCTTCAAGGTCTGGTGAGAATTTGGTAGCAAAAACACTTACCAACTTCGTTCGAACCACCTTTCTATTCCCTTGCGCAGCAGTGCTGACGATCGGCTTAACCATCCTCCGTTCAGGTTTTCTAGCACGCTGTTTTAACCAGGCCCTGTCTAACAACAAGGCTCCACTTCGGAGCCTTATATACTATTAGTATATATGTACTATTTATACTATATATACTATTATTATATAATAGTAAATGACTATATAGGGTAACACTGCTGAAACATTGTCAGAAAGCTCCCTTAAGCCCTAATATTAGCGGCACAATGGTTTTCACTAGGGTCTTCCGGTGAGGAGACAACAACTTTGTTGCCAGGAGATAGGAGATGCCCCCCCGGCAACCTGCCCTTTCTGCACTGGATTCTGATTGGTCTGCTGTGTCTGATGACACTGTGCACCTGTGTCATTGCTGCCTGCTATCTCAGATTGAAGGTGAGAATGCCTGCCTTTCTGTCCACCTGTCTGCCTCCATCTGTCCTAAGCATGTGTGGTCGTGTGGTTCAGGTCAGGCGTTCAGAGGACTTGCCCCACTCGCTGCACTATCTGACGGGGCAGGTGGGGTCACATCACAATCAGGTATATTTCACACATTTGAAACAGCATTCATACACACAGGTCATTTAGTAGACTGTTTGTCAGGGTTTGTGTTGGTGACCCAAACGCAGACAGGCAGGCAGGCAGGCAGTGGTGAACAGAATATTTATTAAAAAGAAAACTAAATCCAACACTGGGGAAAAAC
>JAODLI010075002.1:0-12642 GCA_027575585.1 Percopsis omiscomaycus
GAGAGAGAGAGAGAGAGAGAGAGAGAGAGAGAGAGAGAGAGAGTTCTAGAACTGTTTTTGTCTGCGGCTCCATTTTCTAAATGTTAACGTCTGAAATTTCCAACATGGCCCCCGCTCTGGCACACGCATTTAGCATTCTTTCACAAACCCATGTTTTCAACCAGCTGACTGGTAAAGAGGTGTGATTGTGTCTGTCTGTCTGTCTGTCCGGAGAACTTACTGGCTGGAGTCTCCAGGATATGACTCTTGGCATGCAAAGGAGATGCAGATTAGATCAACAGCGTATTGGTTTCGTGCCAGCCCTGTGTGTATGGGCGTAAATCTCAAAAAACACTGGTTTATTATGGAGAATATAGGAATGAATACAAACCCTGGCAGTAGTATTTACTGGACCCTGCGGTGAAAAGACAGGTCTTACTCACACACTAATTGGTTGTGGTGTGTACATAAGTACTTGGTCCATTTGTGCGCTTTCGATTCACATTTCATGGTAATTTCAGACAAAAAGTATACAAATGTATACAAATGGGCCAGAATTAACCTTTAAGCAGAAGATTTGAAGATGTTCACAGTGCAGACTGTAAGGTTTAATCTAATCTATCTATTGCTTTGTTTGAATCCAGGGCCAATCTGGCATGAGCTAGAACTGTGGCTTCTGTTGACATGATATCAGAACAGGGCTTGTTTGATATGTGCTGATCTGTCTGCGTCTCCACATCAAAACTGTGTGTGTACAGCCATGCATCATGTAACAGCATGCTGTTTCAAAATTGAATGAGTTTAATACTGTACATCAAAGTGAATATTAGAAAGCTATTTCAATTATTGAGCGACTTCCCCATTTGTTGGAGGCTTTCAGAGACCAGGAGGTCTGTCTGTACCCATCAAACTATGGTGGTTGAGTAATTATTATTATTTATTTATAGTTGTTATGTATATTATTATATATTATATATTTATTATATATTATATATCCATGTTACACTTATTTCTTACATAATTCTTTCTATTTTCAACGGTTATATCTGTCACGGTTTCGGTGGCAACCTTTGACTTTTCCTTGCGTTTCCTTTTTCCCCCGTCAGTGTTTGTTTACGTCTGTGTCTGTGTGAGAGTTTGTGGTGGAGGTGGACGCCTCGGACACCAGGGTAGGGGCGATCCTGTCTCAGTGATCTCCCTCAGCGATCTCCCTCTGACCAGAAGCTCCAACCCCTTTTTCTCCACGCCTGCTCGGTGTGCGCCCGAGCCAAGGTCTCGCACCAGCCGTCTGCCGGCTCGCCTCGTCCTCTGGACTTCATGACGGGCCTGCCCACCTCCCAAAGGTAACATTACTATCCTTAGATAGATAGATTTTTCCAAGGCCATACATTTTGTGGCACTATCTACAGCTCTGGAGATAGCGGACCTTCTCATGTGGCACGTCTCCATGGCACCCCAGTTCATCTCACAGGTATGGAAACGTTTCTGTAAAGCTCTGCGGGCATCTGTGAGTCTTCTATCTGGCTATTATCCCCAGACAAATGGACAGACAGAACGGGCCAACCAAGACCTAGAGGCGGCCTTGCGGTGCATGGTGTTCCAGAACCCCTCAACGTGGAGCGATCATCTGCAGAGTATGCCCACATCTGCATTGGATAGCGTATGCCCACAACTCCCTAACTGTGTCTGCTACACCTTTCGAATGGAATGCTCTTTGGGCAATCTGCCCCCATTATTCTCTGTGCAGGAAGAGGAGATCGCGGCACCATCTACCCAGGAGCACCTGCAGCAGTGCCAGAAGGTCTAAGAGGAAGCCAGGACCGGCCACCGCCAATTGGGGGACTGAAACAAGAGGTCTGCAGATCGCCATCAAGGCCCTGCTCCACATTACGAGCCTGGCCAGAAGGTTTGGCACTGCGTAAAGGACATACCTCTTAAAACTCCAGTCCAGGAAGCTAGCTCCTTGGTTCATTGGACCTTATGTGATTGTTTCCGCAATGAATCCCTCTGTTGTCAAACTCAAGCTACCCAGGTCTCTTAGGATCCACCCTATGTTCCACGTGTCCCAATTGAAACCTGTCTTAGACAGTTCTCTCTGCCCAGCTGACGACCCCTCACCCCCGACCTCTCGGCTTACACAGTCGGGGCTTCCAATACCTGGTGGAAACCAGATGAGCGGAGCTAGATTCCCAGTCGTCTCATCCTGGACCCTAGTCTCATTCGGGACTTCCATTGGGAGCATCCCGGGAGGCCAGGTGGGTCGCCTGGTGAGGGAGGGTACTGTCACAGTTTCGGCAGGCAACCTTTGTCTTTTCCTTGTGTTTCCCTTTTTCCTGTGTTTCTCTCCCCTGTATGCCAGTGTCTGTTTACATTTGTGTCTGTGTGTGTGGAGGGTGTGAGGCAGCACTCCCTGGCAGTCAGCGGTGACTCTCCAACACCTGCTCCAGATCGCACAGCTGTCCTCAATTACCTCATGAAGCTCTAAACCCCGGCTCTACATCCACTCATCGCCAGATAGTTTTACCTAATTCGTGGTAGCTGCCGTCAGGCTCAGCTCTATGTTCTTTTGAAATCTATCCTGTTCTCGACCTACATTGTTCTTACCGGGGGTTAATACCAGTTGTTTCCCTGTGACCAGGGATCAACCTGCCTGCTCACAACCACTCGTGCCTCTACCACTTCAACATGGCTCCCTCGATCAGCTACCAGCTTCACCCGCCGCTGTCTACGCCACCTACAAGCTTCTCACTCCAGTCCCTGCCACAAGCTCTAATAAACGTTGTTTCTAACGTTACCAGAATTGTCCGTGGTCCGCTTTTGTGTCTAACTTGAGTGAATGTGACAATATCAACTAGTGTCATTAATAATTATATCCAAAAAGGTTATGGAAAGCTTTTATAGATAATGACGAGAAATAATACTGAGTAGGCTAAGTCCCAATGTAACGATGATGTATAGATTCCGTACAAATGATTTGTTCTATTCCAGGGTAGAGGCTGTGACAGTTGAACTTACAGGTTAATGTCAGGGCAGTGTATAGGATCTGTTGTGGTCTGGTCGGATCTTCCCGGCTCTGTGGCCCCACTGGAAGCTTCCTCAGCCACTTACTGTCAAATGAAAAGGTTAAGCTAAATGAACTTACTGTTGACCTGCTGTCTGCCCAGTCTGTTTACAGTCCCACTGGGCAGGCTAGCAGGCTAACACAAGCTAGCAGTGTGGATCAGACTGGTGCCAGCCTGCAATGTCAAACACGTTCTACATTGTATTAGTTTGGATGTAAACCCCTCCTTTCTGTTACACATATGACCTCTTTTCTGTGTGTTCCTGTCAGTGGCATAGATAGCAACTGTCAGGCTGTGACCACAGCAATTACTACCAACACAGTAGCTATTTAATCTCCCACTAGGAAACAAGCGAGCGCAGATTGTGTATTTTCATTGTGTGTGTGTGTGTGGAACATAGCAAGGCCTGAAAGATTAGTAGAGTCTGTGTGTGTGTTCCTCAGGCTATTATCTCTGAGACCTTGTTGGGGATGTTCCCGTATTAATTAGCCACCTGACTTAAGGGACTTAAAACAGAGGGTTACCTTGCTGTGCACACCACAGTGCTGTGCAGGGAGGATAGAGCCTTCTGTTGCACCTAAGCTCATTGGGCTGCCATGATAAGATCAGTAAATACGGTAAAACACTGTGCATGCGCGTCATATTAATTTACAGTAAAAACCCCTTGACTGTATAGATTTCTTACTCAATACCCCAAAAAGGTCCACGCACTAACAACTGGAATTAAATATTCTGCGTCCATTATGACGCTGGTTGTTTTTGGGAATCAGTTGAAAACAATGGAGGATGATCAAAAAGATTTGTTTACATTTAAAATTTGTTTAAATCCAGTGACCAAACAAACGTTCTTGCTTTGCTTTACAAACAAATTGTAATTGTTATTTATACACACACACACACACACACACACACACATATATATATGTATATTTGTGTGTCTGATTGTGTGTGTGTGTGTGTGTACATGAATTACAATATATTTAGGTTAAAGTGTAAATCATTTCTACCTAGATTTTATTATCTTTTATAAAATGTACATGCAACAGTCCAAGTTCCTCCTCTCCGCATGGCTGGGAACGTGCACAGTGATAGTAGGTGCACAGTGATTCACATCACTGCTGACTCACTGTTATGTGGTGACGCCATAACGCCTGATCTCTTCCTGGTGTAGAGAAGTCACCTGACTTTATCTGCACATACTGTACTGTCTTTATAAATTGGTTTAGATATATTATTATAACATGTTTCACTACCATTGTAGAATGAAATGAAGTCCAAGAAATTAATTGGCAGTAAGCTATACTGTATATTTCACAAGGATACAATTTGATTTGATGACCATTTACTGTAAAATATTAATTTATTTTAACAGGTCTCCTTTAAAGGATTATGTATCTTGCGTAACTAAAATACCATTGTGTGTCATTTTTAAAACGGGGCTTTTAGCATGAATCCTGTAGGGACATGCAGTGTGTTCGCGTCTGTGTTACACAGAGAGAGAGAGAGAGAGAGAGAGAGAGAGAGAGAGAGAGAGAGAGAGAGACCTGGCTGCCAGCCAGCTGTCAGTTTGTTTATCCAAGGGGGAGGTAGGCTACAATTGCCTAATTCTCACTATGTGACGAAAAACAAAAAATGTACTTCCTCTTTCAGCCTGGTCACTACAGCCGTTCCTTGAAAAGGCTAATAATTGCTCTTATTCAGCCTGGGAGTGTTGTGTTGACTAGTAAAGCATGTCACCGTTTTATTTTCATTAACCCACCTCTGCTCAGATGCAGGCGGGGGCACGGAGTAGACTCTGTTGTACGACACTGTTGCGTTAGAATCACATGCAGGCCCACACCTTCTAAGCCAAGAATACTGAACAGTATGCTTGTCTTAGAAGCATAGCTGTATAAAATATAATATTGATCGGTTTTGACAAAGCCTGAAAGACCGAATAATACAGTAGCCTATTTATTAAAAGGTCTGTCAAAATTCAGAGGCTGGTTAAAATCTGCCATAGCAACAGCGGTGGAATTGTGTGATTGGCTGGGGTGTGTTGTTCTGCTGACGTGGTTCTGGTTGGAGGTAACAGACTGCTCAGTAGGCTGCAGGCAACACCACCAGGCTTTGGTTTAGCCTGTGACCACTCCAGTAGTAGTTTTACCTAAATATCTCACACATTTTTATTGAACTCAACATCAACTAGACCTACTTCTCCGATATAACGTTTGTTGCTGTGATCGGACCGCCAGCAAAAAAATATGTTTCTGTATTGCCAAAATGTAGTTATTAATGTTAGCGTGTTGACATGTAGCCTATCTATTTAATATACAAGAGGGAAAATTATAATTTAATCAAATAAAAGGGGCTCGGCGGCGACGACGACGGGCCGTCCATGAATCCAGTAAACAGAAGCTCGAGCCGAGAGTCGGCGCTGACGTCACGCCCCTACATTGAGCTCGAGTGGAGTTGTAGCTCGAGCTAGACCGGGGCGCGCTGCCGTGACGAGCACAGCTGCCATGAGCCGCGCGGTGTGACACTGTTGTTTTATGGTGCTGGACCTGAGAAATTAATTCACGAGTATATTTCCAAGTAGACGCGCGGAGAAAGCACGGTGCCGAGGACGTTTGGGGACATTTTGTGGATATATTTATCGCAAACTATGTCGTCCGCGGCGGTGGCTGCCTCCAGAAGGCAGTCGTGTTATCTGTGCGACCTGCCCCGCATGCCTTGGGCCATGATCTGGGATTTTACCGAGCCGGTGTGTCGCGGCTGCGTCAACTACGAAGGCGCGGACCGCGTTGAGTTCGTTATCGAGACCGCCCGGCAGCTGAAGCGAGCCCACGGGTTCCAAGAGGGCCGGTCTCCTGGCCCGGGGAAGCACACTGGTAAGGACATCCAGCCCGCTAACCACCCTGCCGGAGAACAGGGCTCCCGTCCGCCGCAGCCCCTGGACCGATACCCGCTGTCTGACCGGCCGCCACGGCTTGGACCAGAGTACCAGGCGGGGAGGCAGGCGAACGGTCTCCCCGTGCCAAACGGATTTCCAAAACCCGACGAGCCACCGGAGTTGAACCGCCAAAGCCCCAACCTCCGCAGGACTAGCGCCGTCCCTCCCAATCTGGTGCCGCTGGTGAACGGCGGGATGGTGCACGCGCTCAATGGCCGGACCACCGCGCAGATGGGGCTCTCCGGGGCGCTGGCTGGAGCGAGCCCCGGGGAAAGCCACGGTAAGCGGGCGGAGGAGCTGAAAGACAAACACAGGCCCGACAGCATGTTGGACATGTCGGACGGGCACAAGGAGTGGATCGGGAAAGGGAAGACGGTGCGCGACCTGATGGCGCTGCACTCGTTCGGCTTCAAGAAGGAGCACGCGGCAATGCAACGGGCGATGGGATACGAGACCAGCGGCTCGTCCGCCAAAACGGGTAAGCAGCTCTTGTCTCCCCAAGACACCGGCGCGCTTTGGGTTAACGCACCGTGAGAGGGGGGGGGGGGGGGGGGCCGGGAACTTCCGGCCAATAAATAATGGGTCAGCAGTTTTTTTCCATGCGACGTAGACGCGCACTGAATGTCTCGCGCACGTGGACCCGTTCACCCCTCGTGCATCATGGCTAGTTTTGCATCTCTGCTGCATAAATAAGAGCCTCCATTCTGGTATGGAGAGAAATGTCCTGTGTTGCATTATTCATAGGTGTGTGTGTGTGTGTGTGTGTGTAAATAAATAAATATATATATATATATAACTAACTAACCTCCCTCTCTGGTCTGCAGACCGGGGGAAACACCCACGGAGTATGAAGCGGAAGGCGTCACCGGAGCCTGACGGCGAGGGCAGCGCCCCCAAGCTAAACGGCGTGGAGGGTCAGCCGTGGCTCCCGTCTCCCTCGGAGGTCCTGAAGATTCCCCCAGCTTCCCTACCGGGTTTTTCGGCAGCTCCGCCCTCCACTATCTCCCCCCACGCCCGCACCACTCCGCCAGAGGCCGCCACGGCGCAGAACGGCCAGTCGCCCATGGCGGCGCTGATCCTGGCGGCCGACAACGCGGGCGGGACAGGTTCTCCCAAGGACCAGGTGCACTCTACCACGGCGGCCCGCCGGAACAGCAGCAGTCCGCTGTCGCCCTCCTCGGCGGGCCAGAGGAGACTGCTGGGAGGGGCCAACTCCTCCGCCCCCCACGCCCCCGGGAGCACGGACCCCCACGGCGCCCCGCCGCAGAGCGCTCCAGACTCGTCCGTGGCAGCCGGCGGCATCCCGCTGTGCTGCACGCTGTGTCGCGAGCGCCTGGAGGACACGCACTTCGTCCAGTGTCCCTCCGTTGCGTCCCACAAGTTCTGCTTCCCCTGCTCTCGCGAGAGCATCAAGCAGCAGGGTGCCATGGGAGAGGTGTACTGCCCCAGTGGGGAGAAGTGCCCTCTGGTGGGCTCCAATGTGCCCTGGGCCTTCATGCAGGGAGAGATCGCCACCATCCTGGCCGGAGACGTTAAAGTAAAAAAAGAGAGGGACCCCTGAGGTTTTGCGGGGCCTCGCGCCCCTTTTGGCGGCTCCGCTCTTCTTTTGTAAGCCAACGGCGTGTGATGGTAGCGAAGGCAAACTGCATACGAATCACCTGCAGGCGTTTGTGACACTATGTACATACTGGACACACAGGAAGGTTATACTTCAAAAACATGGCTGTGTACAGTTTTCTTCTTCTTTTCTTCTTTTTTTTTTCTTCAATAATTTGTGTTTCTATTTTTTTTTTAAATTTTTTTTTTGAAGATAAAAGGTATGTACTCATCATAACAGCACCTACCCTTTTCATTTCCGTGTACGGTTGGACTGACGATAGTCCTTTCAAACATAGAATGTGATTAATCTGAGCACTTGGCAAAAAAAATGGAAATATGCTTCTAGCTGTAATTGTATGCACTTGTTTAAAAAAAAAAAAAAAGCCAAATACAATTTCTGACCTTGTAATAATACTTCTAGTGTGTGTGGGTTACTTATTTTCCATCATCAGTCGGGCAGGGTTGGAGTCATGGCTGGGATTGTGTCGGGAGCACTGATGCAATGCCTTCCAGTCAGTATAAACTCTTTCCCAGTCAGAGAGCTTTAACAGAAACGTTGGCGTACCATCCGGTAAATCTCGCAGCACAGAGTTTGGAAAACAGTTTGGCAGCTTTAAAAGTCTGGCTGTCAGCACTGTGATGGTTACGGCATCAAGCCCTACTATAGTCCCAGTTTTCAGTGAGATAATGTTATTGTTTAGCACTGCCGCTAGTTACAGTCCTGGGTATGATATGTGAACTTTAAAAAACATTTTTTTTTTGGTTTCTGATAAATGTCATCATTTCTCCCAGCAACTAGTGCGATGTATGAAGTCTGTTAGCTGATAAATAAACAAAGCAAGTCCTCAATCCAACCTAAACACAGGCCAGATGTGAGCTCATACAGGGTGGGGGGGTGAACTGGAATTGCCACATTATTCAGGACTTCAAACTAGGTCACCTCCAGGGAACCTCCTCAAACATGCTCCTGTCATCGTAGATTTAAATGTTTTACAGTACTGTGCTATGCAGATGATGAGGAGAGCAGCCAAGAGGCGTCACTCCTCTATTAACAGACTGGAGTGAAGGAAGAGTTTCACCCAAGACAAAAACGTGAGGCTGTGGGTGGAGAGCAAGGCAGGCAGGGGGGGGTCATGTGAGTAGTCTGTGGAAGTCCTGAGTCAACCCCCCCCCCTTCCCCCCCTTCCTCTGTGGGGCAATAACACACCTTCCACTGTTCAAGGTTGGCCACACAGAGCTGGGGGAGGGGAGGGGAGGGGGGGTGTTTATAGAAGCTTGGCTTTCAGGAGTAGGCTGTGAAAAAACCTGTTAACCCTTTGCTGGTCTGGTCCAGGGGTCTGGCCATATAAGGCCTTGTCTTGAAGAATAGCTAGATATTCCCAGAGTGGTATATCTAGGAGGAATCTAACCCCCCTGCTGTGTGTTTTGGGATTCTTTCCGATCCAGTTCTGTTCTCTCCATCTTCTCTCTGTAATCTGACACCCGGAGGTTTCATACCCATTCGCCTGAGATTAATGGGTTTGCATAGTGTTACCCCCCCCTACCGTGTTTGCTCAGCTGTCCCCTCCAAGACACACTTCCTGTCTCTGCGCTGCAAAACTGAATTTTCCACAGAGCGTTCAGTTACACCAACACGACTACATGCACTATTACTTGGGAAATATGTAAACATTCCAATTAGGGAATTCATGTAAATGGTAAAACTAAGTAAGAAAATAAAGAGTCTTTTAGGAGCCCTGAACAGAAAGAGGCCTTTTTTGTTAATATTTTTCAGATTGTGGCAGGGTGCTGTGTGTTGTAAAGGAGAGAGAGGGCATGTGGCCAATCTGGAACCCAACACTGCAGCCATAACAACTAGGGGGGGGGGGGGATGATGTTTACTGTACTTGGAGTGTGTCCAAATTCAGCCCCCCACCCAAACCCTGCCACGTCAGCAGTCCAAGACATGTCCCCCTAGGGGCTTATGGGAATTTTACAGGGCCTCTCTGTACATAGGTGGCGGGGTTAAAATGCCCTGGAAAACCTGCTCCGGAGTCTATTCTAACTTGTGAGCAGGGGGGTGAAAAAAGGAATGTGAAAGGTAGGTGTGTGAGCTGCACACTATAATTAGATGGCGGGCAGCTCCAAGGAAAGGAATGTCGTTCCGTTCGACTCCAAAGAGAATCCAGCTTTTACCGACGGCCAAATATAGAGACCAATCACATTCACACACTGCCTCAACAACTTGTTGCCCAGATACCCCCTGTGAAAAGTAAACCATGCATGTGGGGGCCGGGACATGGCCCATATTTGACCTAACTGTGGTAGGAAATTGCTGAATTGTTTATTAGGAAGCATCGACACACAAGGCAGAGCCTGCTTGAACGCTGAATGTTATTCATAGACCTGTGAATGACCGAGTGGACACTGATTTGTTGTCATTGATAACAGACTGGTTTATGTAGTCTGGTCTAGACCAGTGGTTGCTTTAATGGCCTGAGGCCCTCAAAAAGAAGTGATTCATCGCTAGGACCCTCTAGCATTTAATAGCATCAAATAATAGCATGAGACATGTATAAGCAAACAATAAACACCAACATCATGGGTAAATAATACTCCTATGTGGTTCATAGCTTCATAAAAATGAATTCTGTGTTTTATGCTGAAAGAACATCAATCAAACTCTCACATTAAGATTTCCCACCTGCCGTTCTGATTTTTAGGCCTAATGGTTAGAATTGTGTTTAGATTTTTTTTTTTTACTTTAGGTTAATCATTTTATAAAAACATATTGTGGACACATGATAGTGTAAAAACCTTACTACCAATGTTAACCTCAGCTGGAACAAAACAATACATAAATCCTCATAAATGGATAACGACAACTGACATCCTTGGAAATAAATGTCAATGCAAGAATATATCTGCTTTATAGTATGTAGACCGGCCTACAACACAGCAGTGGCTTTCACTGCTAACAGAGACGTTATGGGATGTTCTTTCAGGAAGACCTGCAAATTATCAACGTTTGGCAGGCTGTTTTTCCTGCTAAGAACCGTTTCTAACTGCTCTTTAGAAAATGTTGAGGTGTGTGGGGATCTCAAAAATCTTTAAAGAGGATCTCTCTCTTCCTCCCGCTGTCTGTGTTTAGCTCAGCTTTGACTGAAGCTTTTAAATAGAATATGTGGTTTCTTTCTGCAGGGTTGGGCCGGGGCGGGCCCCTATCGTCTTCCACAGAGCTGTAAAATGAGCCCTTTGTAATTAAATATCTTCACAGGGTGAGACGTGTCCCTTTAAAGGACCACTGTGTAAAATTGTGAAGCGGTTATGGGGTGAAAATCCATTACATTTCAAAATATAGTAGAGTATATAGAGTATGCATCTAGCTGCGAGAGTAAGATTATCTTTGCTAACCACAGATGACAAGGTAGACAGGATAGAATATTTACTTATGTTGGAGATTTCTGTACCAACTGCTGTTACTTTGTTAGTTGTTTCTGAGAGTATCCACATGGATGCATTGGGAGTGACACCTGTAATTTTATGACAGTTTGAGACAGTTTCAGACAATTCTGGTCATTTAATTTGAGTAGAATAGTCTAAATTGAACTCAGTGCTGCTTTAACAGGGAAAGTCGTCCTCTGGTAAATGTTTAACAGCTGGTCCGTGGTTTGAACCAGCCTTGCTCAATATTTGGGTTGTTTTATAAATATAAAAAGAGGGCCTTTGAACTGCAAACCTCGCCTCGAGCGGAAATACAGCTATTTGTATGCACTGGTGTCAACAACATTAAATGCTGATTTCTTCATCCTTCATGGAACTCCATTTGACAATACTGATTTGAAATTGATTTCTTTTGCCTTTTTTAGCTTCTACAATCAGTCCACCTTTGCTCCTGATGTGTGTGTTTGTGCGTCAATACAAAGACCACATTTCCATATTGTGTTTACAAGGTCAGAGTTGTACAACAACACACGTGGTTGTTTCAGGAAGCACTGTGCTGTTCCCGTGTTTGGTCCATAATGTTGAATTAAGCACATCTGGCAAATGTCAAACTGTTTACACCATGTGACATACACAATCCCCCGTGTGACGCACACCCTGGAATTAATGTATTCGCAATGGTTTAGAGGCACCAAGACAATGCTCTGTGGAACACCACTAACAAAAACCTAGTATACAGAGGGTATTTTTGGCCTGTTTCCAACTGTACTTGATTAGCTAATAATAATGTTAAAAAAATATTACTTTTAATCTTACCTGTTCCTGTGAACCCAAAACTGGGGTGGCTGAGGTTGCTCAAGAACATCCATTCTCCGTCGCTGCCATCTGACAGGGAGTCAGCTGATGGCAGGATAATGGAAGTCACTGTAGAGAAAACTAGGCCACTGCTCCTCTAAAACAAGGACACACACACATTTCCTCTCTGTTCCAGTTTTTTAGAAAAATTGTGGAAAACCGGATTTATAGTTGGAGTTTCGGTGGAGTCAGGAGGTTCTAAGTGGTGTGTTTTCCTGGCTCTGCGACAGACAAACACTCCACCACTCCCACTTTAAGGGACTTTAAAGGAAAAAATGTCAACCCCAACTTAGTTGTGATCTTTAACTTTAGTTATTATTTAATGTGCATTGTATCAGCTTATGGTTTAATGGTTAATTTTATTTTTATATGTTTGAAGTTTGAACTGGCGCTTAACTGACCTCAAAACCCTGAACACAAAAATGATCAACATGTTACATTCATTATCCCCTCATTTGTTTAGTCTTCATTCAGGCGTTTTAGTGTCCAGACTGTTCAGTCAGTTGTAAGGTCATGTCAGTGGACACAGAGCCAATGTTCTTTTTCTCTCCATTCAAGGGGAGATGGAGAAACTCTCCACACTTCTCCTTCTCCTCCTCTGTGTGTGATTAATGCCTCCTGCTCAAGGCTGCATCAACACAGCGGCTATATTTAGCTCGTATTTTGGAGGATTGCATCCTGTATTGGCCACGGGTCACATTTGGAGGAAATCATTATCCTTCTCTCTCTCTCTCTCTCTCTCTCTCTCTCTCTCTCTCTCTCTCTCTCTCTCTCTCTCTCTCTCTCTCTCTC
>JAODLI010075003.1:0-12640 GCA_027575585.1 Percopsis omiscomaycus
CCCCCAGACTCTGGAACACACTTCCATTACACATTCGACATGCCACCACGGTCACCTCGTTTGCTAAGCTCCTCAAACCCCACCTCTTCAAGGTTGCCTATGACGTTTGACCCTTTTTCCACTTTCGCCAGATAAAATGTTTACTACTAAACTATGTTTATCAGTTGGCTTTATCTTAGCCAACTCTCTTAAATCTATGAATTTGAATTGTAAGATGTCCTTGAGTGTTTAGAAAGGCATCCCAATGTATTATTATTATTATAAATGTTATTAATATAAGTAATAACTGGATAATAACAATATGGAAGAGAGAGAGAGAGTTTGGAAGTGAATTTTTTTTAAACATCTTAGAACAAGACGTAACTTATGTAAATTTGGGGGTTTGGCCTTTTTTTTATCAGCTAGAGAGGGAGGGAAAAGGCATGCCTCTTTGTTTAAGAAAGAAATACTAATGTATTTTAACCTAGCTGGCTCTGCACATATCAAAACCTTGTTACCCACATTTTATAAGCATAGAGTGTGCATAGATGATAATGCACATCAAACCGTAGCCGGTTACTAGGGATTAAATCAATACTACACAATTGTATATCTATTTAAAACATAATATTTCACGCATTTGGAAAACAACTGAGGGATTAGGGGACAGGTATGGGCGGTTATTAATTATTACCTGTCTCCACAGAAAAGGAGCACAGGCCAGACCCGCAGGAGAGACGCCAGACGCAGGACTCGCTAATATCCCGCATATCACTAGACGCATGACAAGCAGTGTAAAAGCCCTGCATGCTGATTTATTATTATTCATCTCTGTGGATTACTGTGTGCCTATTGCACATACAACGTCCTAATTAACATAAAAAAATACAGAATAAGGCGCAATTCGTTTTCCAAATAATACAGTTCTCTACTAAATTAGAAACTTCATTCTCTACGAAATTAGAAACTTATTTAATTAAATAATGTGTTTGCAGGTTTTTGTATTATCTGTTATCACTTGAAAACAGCTGCAAAGGAATATGATTTTATAACATGCTAAAGAAATTGATTATCTTCAATTTAACAAATGATTTGTTGGGGTAGACTGTGCTTCAAAGAGTACATTTCTTTAAAGAAGACTAATTATCACAAAGGAACACACTGTAGTTCTAACTAGACAGAACATACGTGCTTATGACATATACTGTCACAGGCACATATGGATTAATTGGCATGTAAATCCGTTCTAATGACCAATAGTCTTTGTCACGTTGTGACAACTTTGAATATTCTTGTGATTTTGGATAATAAAAGACAAAAATTACCTTTGACACACTCTATAATAATACACATGAATCTAGGCTCTACAATTGTCACATAGCACTCCTGCAATTGAACATGATTTTTAGTTGATGTAATTTGTTCTGGTTTACTAACTCCCCTATCATTTCAGATTCCAGTTTCCCTCCCCTGTTTTGGATCATCTCACCTTCATCTGGTTGTTACCGCCTAGTTACTCACCTGCAGCTCATCACCCTCATTAGCCTGGGCATTTATACCAGCCTCTTGCACCAGCTCCTTGCCAGATTGTCTAGTGTTACCAGTCTAGCATTCCAGCGTTTTCTACAATTTGTTTAGACCTCTGATGGTGTTTTTTGACCTTTTGCTTGTCTTCTGGACCTGTCTGCCTACGGTTTTGTATTACTGCCTGTTCTTGGACTGCTTACCCGGTACTGTGACCTTGCCTGTCTGACTACGCTTTTGATTAAATCAGCATTAATAATCACCTCTGCCTCTGGAGTCGTGCTTCTGGATTCACTTTTGCCTCAGTGTCTTCTGAGACGTGACAACAATAGAATAACATTTTTGCTTTGATCGTTTTAATTTACAAACCGGAACCACTTCACCCAAATACTTTAGTTGCTAATAAACGATGGAACATTGAGCAACATGCTGTTCAAATATATCTCTGCAGGGTGGTATTAGTTATTCTTTCATCTTTCACTATGAAATTGAAATGAATTATAAAGGCAATTGATCTATTAAACCACTGAGTGACTGGAGGGCAGAGGGTTGCATGGTTTCTCGTCTATTGGATTGTTAGCTGTCGCTGATGTGGGTTCACAAGCAGTGGCTGGCCTGAGAGGCGTTTGGCAGCAGTTTTGGAGAGAATGCAGAACATCATCTGCCAAAAAGTCTCCATTTGGAAAAATCAGTTCCAAAATACTTCCACAAGGGATTTCAGTTTTAAATCCCAGTTTAAAAGAAAATGTTACTTGCTATTTGTTTCAGAATGCATAGAGAAGATGGTAAATATTTCAAACATTTAAAAAAAACATTCACAGACAAAAGCAGTTACTTTTATATGTGGTCAGTTTTAGATATTCTGAGGTCATTGTATAGCCTATGTGTTTCAAGGGTTTGCAGTAGGAGGGTGTAAGAGTGTTCACCAAAGCCACTTTAAATAAAATGTGATATGTTTATCCATTTTTTTCGAGTGGTGCTCTTGTGATTAGCTTTGACTAGAAGGGTCTCCCTTTGGTAGACCTCGCCTCAACCTCTATCAGTTTCCAACTTGGTGTTGAGAGCTGACCTTTAGATGTTATCTTCCCCCTCACGCCTCTCATCACAAAAAGAGATAAGAACTGACTCAGTGATAGGAACCTACCATGGCGATTCTTCCACAGACTGTCCTCTCGTATAACAACCAGGCGGCTGTTACGCAGACCCGAGAGACATCAGATTTACTGCATCTGGTAATCATAGGAGTTTGGTTAGACCATCATTCACAGCCTCACATCAAATAAAGACACGTGACCTTCAGGTCAAATTGAGTTCAGAGACAAAAAGCCTCACATTGTTATTACAGGAAATAATTGCGTCAGGAGAAAACATATTAAAGTTATTATATATAGCCAACAAACTTATTTTTTTGGTTTGGACAGAAAACATTTGTGATATTTAATGCTTCATGAATGCATTTATTTATTCAGTAGCCAGTGTGTTGTTGACACATTATGAGGCAGAATTTTAAAGTCATTGCATTGAGAGGCAGAAATAGTTAGCCTATAACGGTAATGATGACAGATTGCCAGTGAATTCTGCGGTATTACCACAGGTGTGCCATGGCATTTGTGCACCCATCTGGTTGGTATGTTGTGTTGGGAGCATGAATGCAATTAAGACAAAGGAGTGATTTGTTCCTGCTTATTGTCACGTTGGGACACCTGCAGTTGCTTTTGGCAAGCCTGCATTCTGAGGGCTCAAGTCAAATGGTTTGGGGAGATGGTGCATTCTGCATGTGTTAATTAACCCGCAGGTGAGGGAACAAAGAGGCTGTTTTTAACTCTGTCCTGCTGGGGATGAGGTCTAACTGAGTGGGTTTAAAAGATTATGTGTTTTTATCTCAACTCCTGCAAATTCTGTTATTAAGGATTTTCTGTGTTTCCAGAATGGTCGGTAAATAAATACTTATAATGATTACTATCATTACTGTAAACAATTGGCAGAATATAGAACTGACGAAACATGTAGAACATAGCACTGCACATTGCTGCACATTAACCATAACTGTAATATATCAGTGGAATTTAGGAAAACACACACAAAATAAGAAAGCAAATATTTACATAAAATTAAGATGAAATGACATCTAATAACATAAAATAAATAAGTCCCATTACCAAAAACACCACTCATTAGAACTAAACTACTAAAATTAAATCAATTTAACACTGTGCTTTTTGTATTCCTGTATTTTCGCTACCAGTGTGGATATCAAATGCCGAGCTCAGTTTTGTTTTGCGAAGCCCAATTGTCTGTGGTTTATCCGTCCGTGTCTTTAGTTGCTAGTTCCAGTCAGCGCCTGCACTCGCCCCTAAGACACTTACAGAGGAGAACAGAACTCGCTATAAACAATGTAAATGGATTTATTTGGATTTTGTTATTTAGCATAAAATTCCCAAAACAAACCATTTCAATTCATCTGCAGGTTTGGGGCCCTTACGAACCGTAAATACGTACCGTGTGCGTTTTGTATAATTCGCAGGATAATGAATACTGAACTCACTGGAGCGTTTGGAAAGGAACCTGCCCCAATGCAATCATAGTGCCTACAACAACACTGTTGAGTTAAACTACTAAGAAGTCTTGGGGCCTTCATTGTCTGGAAACAGTCTCACAAATGGGAGGCTAAACCTGCATATTTAAGTGATGCACTGTGCAGTCTAATACACATCACACAATATATGCAAAAATATGAGACCATGGTTATAAATATAGTGATTATATCATCAGTAATAATACATTTTTTGTAAAAGAATTAAAAAACAATCCAGCGATGATATAGATTTGAGTGAACATAATAATAACACGTTAGGACTCAATTAAGTGAATAATAAAATATATTAAAAATGTACAAATGCATGTGCAAAGGCATGATTGTGTGGGCTTGTTTATTGTCTTATTTATTAATTTATTGTTATTAAATCAACCTCCCCACCCCACCCCACCCCACCCCCGGTTGGTAATGATGAGTGAATTATAAGGGAAGTACTGTGTGGTCCTGGGCAGAAGCATAGTCCCACTGATTTATACCCAAGTGGCCTATTTGGTGAGAGATTTGTAGTGTATACCTCACATCAGTGAGTCATGCCCACCACCAGTGTGTTTTTATGCTTGATACTGAGAGAGCCCTTCAGGGATATTTACTGCAACAATAATCAGAAGTGTATTGTTTCCGACACACTGTCTCCAATGAGATGTGATTTTTCAACAAGGGTTTATCTTCCTGAATTATGCATTATTTCAACTGCTTATCCCCAATGTAACAACGATGCACGCACCATTGCTCTTATACAAACCAAAATGACAATATTCTGAATATGCTGAATCCTAATTGAGAATAGTATCATCCTATTCCACTTCTTGTTTGCAAAAGAAAACCCCTGTTTACAAGAACCTTGATCTTGAGAACTTTTTTAGAATATTACCATATTCCAAATAATAGTGTACTACTACTGCACATGAAAGTTTTTTTTACTGTATCTTAAGTCATTATTTTCTTTTTAATTTGATATTTTAGGTCAAAAACGTTTTAAAAGTTAAAATAAATTAACCCTACAGTATGTATTTTCTATGCAAATTAATGCATTTAGTTACTCCTTACTGGCTGCCTCTCTGTGATGAACTAGTCTAACTGTAAGTAACCACCTGCTGTTAAGCTAAAAAGTGAGTCCGTCGACGTATAGGGCATTCTCTCGTTTTCACCAAAATTACTGTTTTAGCTACATCAAGAAAACCGGGTAATTATTGCATTTTACATTTACAGTAGTTGTTACTTGCTACAAAAAACACAAACTAAGACACCATAATAAACCATAACACCCACATATGTGTGTGAACACACTTGCATAGAACAGGTGCTGTTTACACTGATCCAGTTATCGGGTCTAGTCAGTCAAGGTATACTTCTAGAGTCGTTTACCTGAAACCTCACATTATTTAACATGGTACTAATTACTTAACTAACACACAAAACAGCACACCAGTGTTAGTGGGGTCTGCAAATTGAAAAATTATTAGATTTTTCTTTACATTTTAGAATGGTCATACATTTATTATATATGTGTTTTCAAACAAACTATTTCTATTTTTTATACATTACCATAGTGTTATCAGTGACATATGTATGGTATGACTGAAAAGTAACAAAAAACAAACAAACAATTAAATAATTATGAAAAGGTGTATACCATCACTTCATATAATTATTTGCCGTAAAATTATTAATAGAATAGACACATACTAATAAAAACAGTTAATACACTTATTTCTAGGGGGGTCAAGTTCACTATGCAAGGTTTTATATGCAAGCTTGATACTATACTGTAATGTTTCCCAACAAATGGAAACAAAGAGCATTGTGTGAACTAATAATTAATGCATCAGACATGGACTTTTGCACATTGCAAAAGCCTGAATGGACTGAGCCATATGATACTCAGCATGGTCTCATAAAACAAGCATATCCTCTTTTAGATTGTTGTCGGTGTATCCATGGAGACCGGCTTTATTTGTCAATTATTTAAAAAAGAGATCAGTATTCAAATATTAATTCTGCTAGAGTAGAAAACTCTTAAACTAATCCATAGTGTTATACTGCCATTAGTCAGTTTAAACTTCTGCTTTTTTAAGTCCTTCCCAACGATTTTCAGCACCCTATCTGTCCCGGCAATTATCATCATCATCATCAAATAAATATTTTTTTCTCCAAAAGCATTACCAACACATGTGTATTTAAATGTCTAAGCTCCCTTAAATAAGATATAATTGTCATCAGTTTAGAGTTAAAACACACTGCATTGATCCATTATTTACTAAAATCCAGAACAAATAAACAGGCCTCATGTCATATTTTTCCTTTCTTGTGTGTACCTTCATGCACATCTGACTTGAACATGCTGGCATTAGAACTTTAAGTTCAGCCAACCATATGGGTTAAGTGAACTTTACCTTATTTGAGAACTTTTGTAGGAGTTTTGTAGGAGTTTTTTGCAAACACAACAGCTTTCAAAATGTGTAATATGAGAAAGCCTACGTATTAGAATGCTGCCTAGGGCAGTGACAGGACCTCAACCTCAGCAGTATTTTCTGAACAATTCCTCTTCTCCACTTGTCTCCATGTATGTAACTGGAGCCAGTGCAACCAATTATTATTATTATTATTATATACAATTACCTATGTATAAAAGAGTGCTGTTGGCTATAACAGGAAAGGAATAAGTTGTTAACAAAAATAATAAATACAATGTGAATGCCTCTAGAACCCCTACATATCGGCCCAACAAGTGCGAGAGGAGCATGGGGGGCTTGCTCTCGTTTGTTTCAACCAGTCTAACAAGCTGGAGTGAATGCAATACCATAAACAGGTCAAAATACAAATTAAATTAAAATGGTCTTCTGGGGTTTTTGAGTTAATAGCTAATTATTTGCGTTAAGTGAATTAAGCGTTATTTTCCTGCTAGGGCTGGTTGTAATCCTATAGTGTTTTGTTGTCCTTCACATAACATACTCAGTGAAAAGTGCTTTGTACTAAATTATGTCAGGCTCCTCGGTGCAGGTACGTAACTATAACAACGATCTACAATGCTTAGATGTTAGGTTAATTACCATTATTTTGCCTAGCAAAATCTGTTTTTACATAAACAGATATCACTTGAAGTTGCCATTAAGAAACAGTGTCCTTCACTGTCTATAGCCTATAGGCTGGCTCTTGGAAGTGAAAGATACGCTTGACATCACAAAATCCACTGTCCTAACCCATAACCCTTAACCCCAACCCTTAATCAATATTGTTTCCATAACTGTGATACTAACCTTAGCCTTAATCCTAAGTAACTCAAAACCAAAGCCTGTAGGGGAATACACTTATTAGGATATGTGACAGCCAGTAGTTGTTCTGCTTCCTCAGCTTGGGAAGACACACTGGCTGGCACGATGCACCAGCTCATCTGTCAGACATTGCTCCTAGTCCTAGAAGGACAGGACATCGTATGCGCATACAGTATGCCCTCTATATTTCCATCACGTAAGGCCCAACAGCCACATGGGACGGTTCCCTGCAAGGCAGAGGCATTTCGATCAAAAGTGCTAGCCACCCATGTGGCTAGCAAGCGTGCCACTGGGCTCCTGGAATGAAAGTCAAGTCAACTCAATAAAGACCTTAAGAGCATCACCATGACAGTCATAACCTTTTGCACCTTTACATCTGATTAGAGCCAGGCCCAAACCGAGGAATATGAGAAGGTTGAAGAGGGAGGGGGATGAACCACAGCCATAACCACAACACAACCCATTAGAGATGGGGTTACATCAAAATATTGCATGCTTTTTAAAATTTTACATGTATTGAGCAGGTCGTCAATATGCAACAGAATAATGGGATTTATTCAAAACCACTACATACTGTACATGTAGGGACATGTTTTGTTAAATCTAAATCAAATTGGTAAGAAAAATACAACTAATTGGGTTATCAATAAACACTTTTGAGCTGTGTGAGGTTTTAGCTGATTGACCAAATCAAATGTAAGCTCTGGTTTTGCGTTGCAAATAACCATAAATATGAGATTTTTTGACAATGCAAATAACGTGAGAGTCATTTTAGATTTTCACAGTCACACACACTCAATTATTTCATCATTATGCGGTACTCAGTGCGGTTGTGGCACTATGAATGTCTCTCCAGGGTTTCACAGACTCTGGATGCATGAATAGTTCCAGATATTGACAGCTATTGACCAAAGTCGACAACAAGTCATATTCAAAACCCTATAATGTCTTTAAAGTATCACAACCTTTATCGATCGCAATTGCTGAATAAACCTGATCCAAAACATGGTACCGATTGTTGTTTCTGTTTTGTTCTGTCCAGATAATTCTCAGCATGTGCTTTATTTTTCTGTAACCCCCCTTATCTCTTTGTTTTGTCAATTTGTAATGTGAAGCCTCTATTCATATTCTGTAATACATGCAGGACTTGTATGACTCATGGGGAAATACATGTAAAATAATCCTGGCTCTTTTCTCTTTTTCTTTAAAATCAGACTAATTTTAAAATCCCTTTTATTGTTCTGCTTCTTCTTGCACAACAGCTCTCATATATCTCACAGAAAGACCCGTGACAGCTGTGGTGGCTGGTGGTGGTGTTGTGGTCACCGGTTCTGGGCTTCTCGGGGACTAGAGAGAACTGAGCTGCCCTTGTCAGGAGAGAGAGGAGGGTCTGTTCAGGTGTTGATAGCTGACTGTTTACATAGGAAGAGCTGGATGTGCCGCTGTAAAAATAGAGGTGTTGTTGAGATGCTGGTGTTTTTCCTATCCCACAGTTGCCAAATCTGTCACCTACAGTATTTGCTGTAAAAATCCCTTGCTGCTAATTTCTAAAAAACTTTGATTAGAGTGGATATGCATTCATAAACTATTATTATTACTACTATTATTAGGTTTATTTTCCCCTCTCCTATTGTATTCTTTTATACGTAGCTAACTCAAGTGCTTCTGAAGTCGACGTCAATACTATTGAAGGTCACATAAAAACGACAATTAACGTTCCATTGGATTTTTGTTTTTTCTATTATGACTAAGAATACTTATAACATTGGTAATAATTGTATTACATGGTTCCTATTTGCACACAATTCTTCAGAATTTCATTAAGTTTGTTACTTTCTCACCATATGACATCACATTGGGTCAGACTGTAACAAAAGATGCCATTCAAAAGAAGTCATAGATTTATTGTAGCCTAATTAGTCGTTGAATTACTGCATGCCACTGGACTAGTTAATAATATGCGTTTTATTTTTTTTTACGAAAACATGAATTTAATCTTTTTTACTTCTCATTTGTGCCGTTTAATTACTTGTGTAAATCTGCGGGCCACCGCTGAGTAACGGATGTGTGGAGCCAAGAGGACTGTGAATAGCATAGCATCCAGCCATGGAACAGCTTCAGAACCTACCACTGTGGAAGGCAAGACACAACAATACTGCCTTTCTCTCACACCTCCACCACTGGACACAAGCTGGCTCTGTGACCAGTTGGATCCCCGTCATTTTGTCCATCAGTCCGTCCGTCCATTTTCCAGACTGGGATTGCACTCATCTACGAAGTGCATTTCAGCTGAACTGAACTGCTTCAAAATCAAATAGAGCCCCTCAAGAATTAACTCGGCATTCTAGTTCTTCTCCGGGGCCTTGGGCCAACCAGGTGTTATATGGCTGTAAATGAAAGAAATCGTGTGTAACAGAATGCAATTTTCCTCCTGAGGTGATAAAAGAAGAATAGAGCAAGAAAATGTAAATGTCACCCTAGTGCTACAATTCCATTCAGTGCTACCATTAAAGTGTGACCAGCAAGGAGGGCTTAAGAATTATAAGAGGATTTCCTCTTACCTTTTGTGTTTATTAGATGTTTAACTCTAACTAGCACTAACTAAATAAGATCCGTTAGATAGTTAGTGCTAATCAGTTAGTATCAGAAGGTTTTGAGTCAACTACTGGCTTGTAAAAAACATTTGTTACATTTGTTACATTGATGTACACTGTATAAAAAAAAGCTAAATGGACTACATGTCATTATCCAGGCCCAGGGGAGCAACACCAGCTTCGGACATAGGTCTACTGTTTGTTGTTTAATGCATTTTACCTGTACAGCATGCATTGCAACTTCGTGGCTAGCAAGAGGAATGCGGATGTCATCAAAATATAAATGAGGGGTCATGGTCATTTGCACTATAAATATTGTAAATGAAGGACTCTCATTTGTTCTGTGATGCTGTGTATTTCAACGCAATTAAAATACATGGTGGTATGCTCAATAGAGATGGTATGCCATATTAATCATGGTGCTATTGATTTTGTGGCTCAAGTTAATTATAATTATTAGAAAATACAACAACAACATAATCTGAAAGGGACTTCTTGTCATTTTGATCTCTTGTGCAACAAATCCATAATGTCCATTTGACATTCAGTTATTAAGACCAAATCATTTCCACAGCTATAACTGATAATCATTTATAGCGCAATAATATGCTGCCTCCCATTATGGAGGCTGTAAAGCTTTCAGACCTAAGGGAGTGGAGAGGCTGATTACCCCAGGATGTCAAGGTCAGAGAGGTGGTCAGGTGTCTTCCTCAATGTACGCCCAATAGTCTGAGCTGGAGGTTTACATTAGATGACACTAGATACCGAAGGGCTACAGAGCCTTTATAGAAAAACAGTGCGGATGATTTCAGTGCACTGGCTTGATGAAACACATTATAACATAAAGGTACACCCCTTGATCATGCTATAGAGCGAGCGCTCACGGAACACGGACGACAACAATGTCCTCCCCAGTTTGCCGTTTTGAAACAGAACTATGCAAGAAAATGCATGTGGCTGTAGGGGAGGGGTAGAGAGGAGTACCATTTTAAACATACTAACGTAAACACAATTTTGTGTGTTTCAAAGCTTATTTTAATAAAGTGTCTCTTTACATTTGGTATGCAATAATCAACTTATTTTTGACAATGCACATTAGAAAAATGTAGGCAGTTGAAACATTCAAAGCACCAGTACTGTAAAACAGAACAAAGGGGGAAGGCCTTTGCCAGGTATTGCATGTCTTTGCAGCAAGATGTGGCCTCATGAATTATAATTATACTGTTGTTAATCTTCTTTTATATGAAAAACTATTGTCAGAACTCTAGGGACTTTAGTGTATTTAGAAGAAAGGTGGAAGGTAGAAGCTATTTAGAATAATGAGCCAGTGCCTATTTGGCCCTATTTTAATGCATTAGGCCAGTGCCTAATGCATTCATTTAAAAATTGGGATCAGACATTTACACTGGTGCCTGGTTACAGGGTTTTAATGGACACCTTCCAACCAATCAATAAGAATCAAGTATTCATCCCCCAAATAATACATAATATCACATTAGTATTATGCTTTAGTTCTTTGTTTAACATGAATTCTATTCTTTCTCGGACTACCGAAAATTCAGTAGTCAGACATTTGAAGATGTAATATACTGTATGTATCAGAAGATTTGATGCATTGATTTAGCTGAGGTAACTCTGGCTGGAATTGTATAAGGAGAGAAGAGTGAGAGAGTGGAAGATAAGAGAGGGGAAATTAATAAAATAAATATAAATATATATGAATTACAGCCGGGATTCTTTCCATAATGTGTTCTACTTGTAAAGTTACATAAAGTCACACATCATATGATTATGTTTTTTATTTCTTTAAATATTCATATGAAAGAAATACCAGATCTAATTATCGCTCAAACTAATGGGGTTTGGGTGAAAAAAAAATGTGAGTAATTCTAATTATCCATTATCTCTGGTTTGCCTCAAAGACAGAATATGTTTTTTTTGGCTAAAACAAGTCTGGGCATAGTGACAATGATGCAGGTGTTTCTCATGCAGAACCGGGTGCCAGGATAGTGTTCATAACTTCAGGGAATCTCTCTCCTTGAGTGAGCTGACATCTGAAGGATTGCTTCGGTGAAGATGGATGTAGTGTTCTGGACATCCATCTCTCTACATGTGACATGTTGGCATAATTAGGTGCATATACTGTACGCTGTGTAACTCACAAGGGTAACCAGAGCTCTGTGGGCTGAAAAAGGGGCGTAGTCAAAGGTCAATGTTTTGCTCACGCTACAGAAGAGTTAGAGGTTATTACAAAGAATGGTTTCCGGTACACGACAGTGTGCTGGAAAAATAGCAAAGTAGTGTTCTCGCACGTTCTACGTGTTACAACTTTGACTCCCCGCCCCCCTCAAACTCCTCCCTCCAGGGCACACACACACACACACACACACACACGCATGCATGCAGAGTCCATTTGGCTTATGTTTGTTTCCTGCGTCGAAAAGATGAACTTGAGGAGTTGGCCAACTGCAGCTAACTGTGCAGAGGGGGAGGCCACAGGCGCCGGGAATAGCGGGACCATATACCATACACCACAGCCCAGAGCACTAAAACACAGAAGGAGGCACCGGCTATCTGCCGCATCTATGAAGGAGAAAGATAAACTGCTGTTTTATGGCATATCCTGCCGAGCCACAACACACGCTCGCGCTGGAAGCTTTTAGAGAAACGTGTTG
>JAODLI010075004.1:0-12640 GCA_027575585.1 Percopsis omiscomaycus
TCTGCTGGTAATGCTGTGTCCAGTGTAGCTGAGCAGTCTGCTGGTAATGCTGTGTCCAGTGTAGCTGAGCAGTCTGCTGGTAATGCTGTGTCCAGTGTAGCTGAGCAGTCTGCCGAGAGCAACAGACCCTCTGCTCACCATTGAGTGCTGTTGCAGGTAAAACGGAGGATGGCAGCGAGAAAGGAAAGGGCCCAGCCATGAGCTCCGCGGGCATCCAGCGTTCGCCCTCGGATGCCGGTAAGAGCAGCGGGGACGAAGGCAAGAAGCCCCCCTCTGGCATCATGCGCCCGCCCACCACGGGGTCCTTCGGCTTCAAGAAGATCTCAGGCCCCACGGGAGCCCTCCTCGGCTCCGGCGGCTCGGGCCTGGTGGGCGGCTCGGGCCTGGTGAGCGGCTCGGCCACCCTGGGCAAAGAGCCCAAGTCCTCGGCCGCCCTCTCCAAAAGCACCAGCATCAGCGGGGCTCGCAAGACCAGCCTGGACGGCCTGCAGCCCCAGGACGACACCGTCCTCGTCGGCTGTGGCGTTTCCAAGGTTCCCCTGCAGTACCGCTCCCTGCCCAGGCCCGCCAAGTCCTCCGGCGGGGCGGCGGCAGGGCGCGGCGGGCACCGCTCCATCCCCAGCGGCGTCGACTCCAGCGGCGGCGGCAAGTCGGCTCCCCCGTCGGGCGCCAAGCGGAGAGAGGGCGGCAAGGCGGGCTCGGAGCGCTCCAGCCCCGTCACGGTTGGCCAGATGGACAAAGACAAGGTGGTTCTGGGAGAGCCGGACCCGGCTACTGGGCTGTCCACCTCCCCCAAGTCCAGCCCCACATCTAGCTGCACAGGGCAGTCGGGCCTCAGGCAGCCTGGGTCCAAGTACCCGGATATTGCTTCGCCTACTTTCCGCAGGTCAGGCACATTTCTGTGTGTGTTTTCTCTGGGCTGCCATCAGGTTCACGTGATGGGCCATCCGGGGCTCAGTGAGGTTACGTTACAGACACTACCAGAAAGTCTCTAGAGAGTAACACAAGCTTGTTGTCTGTCATTATTGACTGATTATTACAAGGACGATATGTTTGGCGGCCATTCTGCAGCTGGCTAGCTTACTACTGCCCTCTTGTGGCATAATTCTAGACACACTATTCAACCCAACTCGTTTAGTAAAAATAACCAAAAATAACCAAAAATATTTGATTTGACGATAATGTTACAACATTTTTAATTGATCAATTTACTTCTTAAAATGAATTACTTGATTTCATCACATTTTCATTAATTTCATTACATTTGCTTGTCTTGTGTTGATCTCATTTCAAAGGCCTGTGTACTGTTTGTTCATTGTGTTTCCTGGTGATGATGGACCTCATGTTGTGTAAAGGTCATTTCCGTTCTCCTGGTTCCGCTGGTTGACTCTGACTGATCCATCCCCCGCAGATTGTTTGGCACCAAGGCCAGCAGCAAGGCCAGTTCCCCGGGCACGCCGGACTCTGGCAAGTGCCCCTCGGCGCTGGGCAGCCCCCACGGCACGTTGGCAAGGCAGGCCAGCCTGGACTCGCCGTCCTCGGGCACGGGCAGCCTGGGCAGCGTTGGCGGGCAGAGCAGTGGCAGCAGCCCTCTGTACAGCAAAACCCCAGACATATGCATGGAGTCCCCGGCTTCCAGCCCGGCCTCTGGCTTCTGCCTGCCCTCCAGCGCTCGGCCCTGGCCCGCCTGCGGCTCCTCGGCCGGGAGCAAAGACACGCTGAGCTGCCAGAGCATGAGCAGCCTGTACCCCAGCTCAGAGTCCATTGATCAGCCCCTGGGCCACCATGGGCCCAAGGTCAAACGCACAGGCAGCGTGAAGTCCACGGTGTCCGAGGGGTAAGTACAAAAGGAATGTGTGCCACATTTTAGTTGTCCCAGCGCGACTCTTGATTGGTTGACGGTTGGCCCAATCATCTGCTAGCGCCTGTGTTGGAGCTTGGCCCTAGCAGGCTAATCTTGTTTGTTTCATTGGAAAACGTGTGCTGAACATCTGCAAACCACCCTGATATCTCTCTCAATATTTAGCAACTGACCTTGAATTTATCCGGTTGTATGTTTTACATACGGGTTCTCTTGTTTTGTGGGGCAAACCTCTAGGAGAAATGTGAATGTAAGTTGTGTCTAATTCACTCATCCTCTGTGTGTTAACAGCATGCCTCTTGACAGAAACACACTCCCAAAAAAGGGACTGAGGTACAGTTCACACAATCCTCTATTGTGACTTAGGAATTATACTATATCTATCTGTCTATATATCGTCATCTCACCCTCATTGTGTCCATCAGTAATGTAACTTTTGTTTTTTAACACGACTTTAACACTCTATAACTAAAAGTCTTTTGAAACTAGTCAGCATTTTTGCCCCGTGTTTTCCTACAAGAGGAACCTGTGGCAATAAAAGTAATAAGTGTCCATGCAGCAATAGAAAAACAGTGAGTTTCAAGGGCATTATCTCACGTCTAGTAGTTGATTTTGCATGCTTGAAATCGGCCCTGAGCTTCCTGGCATTTTCCATCTCAGCGTTTTCGACGTTTAACGCCAACAGTTTGGCATATTTGAAGACGACGCCCAGCACATACAAATGAGGGAATTTGGGCGAGGTTGAGGTTATAGGGTGACAGCTCGGTAATGGGATGGCGGCAGGGGATCAAAAAGACATCAGTGCAGAGAATGGATTAGTCTAAACTCAATTATCTTCCACAGAGGATTAAATATGGCCCCTCTTTTCACATTTCAGATTGGCTTGCTTCTTCACTACTTTAGAGCAAAGTGTGTGTGTGTGTGTGTGTGTGTGTGTGTGTGGGTGTGTGTGTGTGTGGGTAGGATTGCATGCACTTCGGTACAGTACGTTTTTCCATCAGTGACATTGACATAGAAGCCATTACCGTGAAGCGGGGCCGACTGACTGTTCGTCGGTTTTTCAGGTACCCTCCATCATCTAGACAGACGTCCCACGAGGAGGGGAAGGAATGGCTGCGCTCCCATTCCACGGGGGGGCTGCAGGACACGGGCGGCCAGTCCCCAATGTCTCCTCCGGAAGCTACCAGCGCCGCCACTCACAAATGCCACTACTCCAACTTGTGTACGTTTCTAGCTGTGTGGGGGGGGGATTGTGACTATGAAAAGTCATAGTCCATGTGAGCGTTACGTATGTGTTGTTCTCCTCTTCCAGTGAGCCCCACTAACTTAAGCCAGTACCAACTGGGTGCGGGCGGCTCCGGCATAAGCCGCTCAAACAGCATCCCGACGCAGGATTCTTTTATCCTCTACCGAGAGGGCCACCCGCTGAGGGACAGCGCCACCTCCCTGGAGGATCACCCCCGAGCCATCAGCCGCTCGGGGTCCTTCAGGGACAGCACGGACGAAGGTGTGTGTGTGGGGCGGGGGGTGCACCCATGCACGCATACATGAAACTCAGCCACCAATGTATAATTTTGTAGGAACATAAAAAAAACTAGTTAATTTTGGATTTACCAGGGATCAGAAAGACCTCTCTTAATGATTCACAGAAACGTATTGTTTGTATTGCACACATTTGTTCAAAGGAATATTCCAGAAAGAAACAACCTAATGGTTATGAGTCATTAAAGTTATGTCATTAAATGGTTCCCATATGTTTTCAAATGACCTAGTGGTTCCTCATTTTCCTTGGTTTCTCTCTTGTAGTCCATGGGTCATCGCTGTCATTAGTCTCCAGTACCTCTTCACTGTATTCTGCGGTAAGTAGCTGCCCATCTTTCCTCCCTATAGCTATTTTTTAGAGCCAGTCATTGCTTTTGGACACCAAGTGTGATTATAATCTTGGCAGAGGAAGCACCGTGTATGCTAGCAGCATTGTTAGCACTCGTCTGCTCTTCTCGTCCCTACCTGCCAATACCTCTGGCACCGGCATTGGCACCAGAGAATGATTGCGTATAACCTGCTTGATATTCATTGCTTTCCCCGTTGTCAACCTGCTGTGTCTCCCCGAAACCACTGGCAACGAAAATCCTGTGTCAGTTTAGTCTCATTTTATGTATTTGCTTTTGTGTTTTTCTGCCATGTCATCATTTCTTCTCATCTTTAAATCATGTTTGATTATTTTATTAAAGCTCCATTAAGCAGAATATTTTACAGGTTTAAAACCTCTTATTTCAACCTTCTATCTGAAGGTAACATTGAGGGCTGGTGTCCTACTTCAACAACCCTTTGCCACCTGCAGGGTTCTTCAATTCGGCCTGTAGCACGGCCGGGTTGCAGCCACCTCATTGTTTTCCCTTACCCTAAAACATTTGATAGATACTGTATACTGTATATATCTATCGTTTTGGCCTCCATCAACTCATAGCCTCAAGTTTGTATGGGGAATTACCTCCCCCTGCTGGCGAAAATAAATGCTTAATGGAGGTTTCATTTGTTTTGTTGGGGTGTAAACCATAACCTATTAGCTCTCCCTAAAAAGCATTTGATCAAAGGCCATGGGTGACAATCCATAAAAAATTGGCTAACTAAAACACAGGCTTCATTTCTCCAACCGCCATTTGTTTTGTGTGCTTGAACCTTTCCATTTTCTCACCTCCAGGTTCTGTACTATCTGGAGAAGGTAAAGACTCAGCAATGGCCTGAACATACAGACAAGTATTTCTGTTTGCATGCAGACCTCGCCCCCTCCTGGGCGAGAGTCGAACACAAACCTTCTCTCCAGTGCAGTATTGCATGTGTTATTTGTTTACATCAAACCTCTGCTTAAGCATTTATCCATCCCTGCAAATAGAATTGGGATATGCTTATATGTTTCACTCATCTATGGCCTTTGAGACACGCTGGTCTTTTACCTCCATATGTTTTGTAGCTCATAGTGCAAATGGTGGGTCTAAAAGAGATGGCAGCAGTGTATAATGGTGTGAATAATGAAATAAATGCAAAGACAGGCAAATTCATGATGTGGACGTTCAATGAACAAAGAACAAGCTAACATTTTAATATTAAAGTGATGTTATTTTGACAAAAGAATAAAAGAGCAGGGAAACTTATCAGATTCTGTTCTGGGAGAAGAGCCCTGCAAAATGAACATTCCTGTGTAGTATGTAGGGCTTGTCACGTTGGTAACGGTGTCTCTCTCTTCCCCACAGACAGAGGAAAAAGCTCACTCTGAGGTGAATGTACTTTAATATTAGCAGTTTGTTTTTTTTGTTTTTTTTTCGCCTGCCTGCTTGTCTTGTAGTCGGTATTGCATGTGCTGTATTCAAGTATGTATTTAGTATGTATTTGTTGTCTATCAATGACAACAGTTTTCTGTCTACACAAAAAGAAGTTCCACGTACTGACACATTTTAACTTATTAACAATGTAAATTCATCATTCTAACCACTATGTACAGTGTATATACAACCTTTATTTCATATTTAAAACCCATATTTCATCACATACTAATGCTATACTACACCTTAGTGCATGTCCTTCACTTCGACCCTCTCGTGTTTTGTTAGATTTGACACCAATAATGAATTTATCAGTAACCGAATAATTGTTTTTAGGATTCACCTGTGTGGCCCATCCGGCCATGTCTCAGTATCAGGACCACATAACATACCTAAATCACAAGGCAAAAGTTTTGATGATGTTAATCGTGTGAAAGCAGAAGCTGGGAAACAGACCTACACAGAGGCATGAACCCAGGGAGTCTCTTATTAGATGACAATACCCTACTACTAAAACACCACAACACTTTGTCTCAGCTCAGAGTAATAGCGTATCTAAATATTAAAATGACCCATGTGACATACAGTACTTGAACTCTATCATATCTGTAGCTTAGCGGCTAGCGAGGTACACAGCTATAGGTACACAGCTGTATGTGTAGCCCCTTGTTTTGTTTCAACATTGCATGATGGAGCTGGTGGGCGGGGCTTAACGCAACAGGGCAGCTCAAAAATACATTGATTCATGCTGTGAATCAGAGAATATTTGATCTGCTTTGTCTCTTGTAGTCAGTGATTGTGTGGTTAAAATTTGGCAAGCTGAGTTGTTTTTGTTTTTTTGTGTTCCTTTTGTGTGTTTTTTACTGCTCAAAACACTGTTTTTACTGGCCTTTTGGTAGCTGTTCCTCCAGCCACACATGTCTGGTTGGAGGCATGTACTTGACTTAATTTTTACCCTTCTCTTTTCAATCAAGGGGCAAACAGTCCAAAATTCCACGGTAATCCCCCTCCCCTCTATGTTCACACCTCACCCCAGTGTTTCTCACAGAGTTACAAAGTAAAACAATGGTTAAACTGCACCTATCCAATATCCACACCCTGTGCATCTCCAGTTTGTAGGAGTCCTCCTCACACACCGTTCTATGCTTTACCCTGCCAACAGCAAATCAGGAAGCTGCGTCGGGAGCTGGACGCTTCCCAGGAGAAGGTTGCAACCCTGACATCTCAGCTATCTGCCAACGTGAGTTTGTCACACCGTCGGGTGTGCTACAATGTCTTCAGCGAGGTGTCATTTTGTGTCAGACAGCGCCACCTTGGCTTGTGGTTGACCTCTCCCCGACTGCTTGCAGATATATTCTCGTAATACGTCCCTGAAGATTACTATTATTAACCTTAGATGCAGAAATTCCTTTACATTATATTCTAGTACAGTGTATATAGCACAACTATATTCTACATCGTACTATAGTATATACTATACAGCTAATATTCTTCCATCAGCAATGCATATATGCTGTGTTTGTTCCCTGTTGACCACACCTCTGTGTGTGTGTGTGTGCGTGTATGCGTGTGGTTGTGTGTGCGCGCTCGTGCGCAGGCTAATCTGGTGGCAGCCTTTGAGAAAAGCCTTGGCAACATGACCTGTCGCCTGCAGAGTCTCACCATGACAGCGGAGCAAAAGGTACGAGTTAATCCTCTCTTCCTGTTGTATGTGGTACTGCTATCCTGTCGCTGCTGCGCAAAGGACCGCTTCAACTGTCCTTTTCATCTGTGTGTTCTACATTGCCACTACAGTGTGTATTGTATTTAAATTCAGTAAAAACCTTCTTCTTTTGTTACCAGTCAACACCCAATTTTGAGAGAAAAACAAAATAAATACTGAAATATCTAATTATTCCGACTCTGCTCTAATTTGAGTTCATGTTGTCCTTCACTCTCGTTTCCTGTTGTTTCTTTCTCTTTTCCTGCACCCTTTCTCTCTTTGTCCCCCACTCAATTTGTCTCTCTCCATTACGCTTTCTCCATTACGTTTCTTGGTCTCTCTCTCTCTCTCTGTTTACCTCTTATCCACTTCCTGTCCTGCAGGAGTCAGAGCTGGCTGAGCTGAGGGAGACCATAGAGATGTTGAAGGCCCAGAACACAGACGCCCAGACAGCCATACAGGTGGCGCTTAACGGGCCCGACCATCTAAACAAAGGTAATCACCATGGCGCTTTTATTCTTTGGTCTTCAGAAAAGTGGTGCAACGGATTGATTATCCAGTAACTGCAGCAACTGGAAAGAAATGTCTTGGAAAGAATCACCCCTGTCGTTCTCCATAATACACTATAGCTTGCCACCATACTGAGGTATTCTCTTCATTTCTAGACCTGCGGATTAGACGGCAGCACTCGTCGGAAAGCATGTCGAGTATCAACAGCACCGCCAGTCACTCCAGCATGGGCAGCCTGGGAAAGGACATCGACGACAAGAAGAAGAAGAAGAAGAACTGGGTAAGTGTCCGGGCAACAGAGAAATGAAAGAAACGGACGCTCTAAAGAGTGACGGCAGCATCAAAACCTTAAAACTAGGCTAAAGGTCAACCGAAATTAGGGGTTCTCAAACATTATCACCTGTGACCCTTTTAAAATCTAAACTAAATCATTCATTCAAGATAATAAAGAATATAATTAATTAAGATTATAAAGGCCAAAATTTAATTTGATTCATAATTGAAAGGAATTATAAAAAAATAAAATAATGTATTCATGATCACCTAAAAGCATCTTGCGACCCCTCTGAGGGTCCCGTCCCACAGTTTGAGAACCTAAATATCCATACAGTACAACGCCATGGCGTGCTTGTGACTCAACATCAGGTGTGTTTTACGTCTTCAGGTGGCGGAGTCCATCCCAGCGCAGGTCAGTGGTCCCCGAGCGTGCCTGCTGTACGCGTGCACGTGGTCGGCACTACCCTCTCTCCCCTCACTCCCGCTCTCTCTCTCTGTTAATTCCGTTCTTCCTCCCCCCCCCCACCCAACAGCCCAACCATTCCTTCCCTTCCAGAATCATCCGCATGGAAGCATCCTCCTCCCTCGACTCCATTTTGGCGACCTGTTTGTTGATACTAGTTTTCAGGGCCCTAAAAAGCCTGGTTTTGCCCTCACCCTCTCTGTCTCATTTATCCTTATAGGCTAACGCTCCAAATTACAGGCTGTGAACAAATTTCTGGAAATGAATGAGTAACATACAGAAGAAGTTATTATTTACTGTATATTCTACTGTAAATGGTATGTAGTGATTTACTGGTAATCACTTGAGTAAAACACCAATCACAGGTGCTCTTTTATACACAGAGAATAACATCACATCGTGTTACCTGTACATTACTCCAGAAATGACTGTGATTGATGGCCGGTAACTGAAAGCGTTCGCCCTTGTTGTCACTGTGAAACGGAGAGCTCCTTTTAAGTGGCCTTGTCTTGTGCCTTCTGCTTTTCCTAAACACAGAGATTGTAGCTTTAGAATGGAGACACTTCCTGGACATAGGAAATGGAGTATTTCCAAGTATGTGGTGGTGGTTGGTATTGACGTGTGTGTGTCTCTGTGTGTGTGTGTGTGTGTGTGTATCTTGCAGCTGCGCAGCTCCTTCAAGCAGGCGTTCAGCAAGAAGAAGACCAAGTCGTCGCACGACGAGATGGAGGAGATGAGCGACTCGCTGCCCTCCTCGCCCAAACTCCAGCACGCCCTAAGGCAAGGCAGCATTCCTGCGCTGCTGCGATCCTCCCCTTCCTCCACCGAGTGAGTTGGCCCTGCGCCGGCGTGCGCACGCACACACACACACACACACACACACACACACACACACACACACACACACACCCCGTATAGGCACCCCTGTCCCTTATGCTTTTTGGTTTTCTTTTGTTTTTACGCACGCCGTTTTTGGAATTTTCACCTTGCTTTCTCTCCTTTTTCCTCTCCGCCCCTCTGTTTATCCTTCCCTCACACACCTCCCCTGGCCTGACGTATAGCAAATGTGCCACGTGCAATAGCAGGTCCTCCCCCATTTGGATCCCAAAGAGAAAGCAAAATGGCCACGTGGTGTACAAGCACAGATCTCGGTAACGGGCAGTGTGGCTCGCCGCCCGGCATGTTCCCGGGGAGATGCGTTTGTGTGTGTGTGTGCGTGCGTGCGTGCGTGTACTGTAGTTGTCTTGAGTGACGTTGTTTTGCTCTAAACATGCTTTGTGCGACCGGTAAAGTGTGCTCTGTGAACAACAAGAAGCCTAACCCCTACCTGCTCCTTGGTGCCTATAACTGTACACGCTCTAAGTCGCTTTGGATGAAAGTGTCTGCTAAAGGAATATTGAACAGCGTGAGCGCCCCCCACTGGCCCACATGCCGTCAATGCGCTGACGCAGCCCCGCGTGAGACATTTTGGCTCGGGGGAGTGCTCACTTGCACAATAGACACAATAAACAGGTCTCTCTCTCTCTCTCTCTCTCTCTCTCTCTCTCTCTCTCTCTCTCTCTCTGCTGTGTGTGTTCATCTGCTTGTGTGTGTGTGTGTGTGTGTGTGTGTGTGTGTGTGTGTATGGCGTGCACGTGTCTCAAACGACCCTTAGACTAAATCAGATTTGTTCCGTTATTGGTCCAGATAGATGATTTCCAGTTGCTCGCCACCCTCTTAGCTTGTACAGCACATCACCATGGAAACCCTGTCATCACTTGCTTGAACTCCTGGACTCTGCTGAAGTGCACTGGTACACATTATTCCCTGGAACCGAGCAGCACGTACTAATGATAAGTTAGCACAGAGGCTGCATGCTTGCTTGGCAGTTATTTTCTAAGGATGTTATTTTCAAACTATTAGAGAGAGAGAGCGAGAGACGCCCCTCAGAGCCACCCTTGGTTGGCTAACATCCAGCCTGCCGACGTGTCCTTGAGCAAGACAATGAATCCCCACCCGCTCCAGGAGTCATTCTCTCTCTCTGACATTCCCGGATTAGCTCACAAAAAAAGGAGAATTTCTCTATGGGGATCAGTACCACATTATTATTACACATCTATTAGGAAAACATCTAACATCAGCTTGGGCTCGAGAAACAGCTACATGATTAATTAGCCTGCGCCCTGGACAGATTTCCCCAGATCTCATGGCAAACATGACGGTAAATGTGAGAACACAGCTTCTCATGTCAACTGACAGCTTTGACAGAGCTCAGGAAAAAGGGTGTGCATTTCCTTCCATGCTGAGTTACGTTGGACATCACACAAGCCCACAGGCGCAGAGGGTCCCAGCATACTTGACAGAATGCTACCAATCTCCTTGTTCTCTGGGTCTCTGTACAGTAGACAAACAGTATGGAGGGTATGGCCAATGCCCTAGATTGTGAACTCTAGAAGTCTTGCGGTGTATTTAGTCGAATTACGAATGGCATAGATCAATGTCTGGATGGATGGATTCATCCAGCTCCCTCCTCAGCCTGGCTGACTCAACAAACAAACAGTCAGCATGTCAAAACTCCCAACTGAGAAGGGCTTCTGAGAGCACAGTTTACAGTCACTAGCCCGGTGGTCTGGCTTTATGAGCAATGGTTAGTGTCCTACACACACACACACACACACACACACACACACACACATTCACAAAAGCCTCACGCACGCGTTGGACGCCAAGGGTTGTGAAAGTGAGGAGATGATGTAACATCTCCTTGCTTTTGTTGTGCTTACCAAAAAAGGTGACCTTACATGACAGGTTGCCAACAGCCGGAATAAAAAAATATACCTCCCATTTTCACGGAATGTCAAAAGGTAACGCGGTGTATTTAAGTCAGTGTGTGAATGTGCATGCGTCATTCTGCACTTCTAGTCCTTTGACCACAACCCAGCTGGATCAGTTCCCCCACCCCACACACACACACACACACACATCCAACAAAACACACACTCTCTCACTTCACCTAGTGTCAGAGAAGTTGCAATAAATTTAGTGTCTCTATTTTATATCCCTGAATCAAGAAGGATGGGCAAAACCTTTGGGGGGGGGGTTAGGGTTAGAGATTGAAGGTTAGATATGAGAGAAGATAGAGGACAAACATCTGGAAAAGAGAGGGAATCATTGAAACGAGGAGGAAATTACAGCTGCCCAGCAGTGATTCATTGGGGAAAATTCTCTTCTCTCTTCTCCCCTCTCCCTTCTCCCCTCTCCCCTCTCCCCTCTCCCCTCCACCTCTACACCCTTCCACCCCCTCCACCTCCACTCCATCTCAAGCTACACCTAACTACATAACCTCCACACTTCTCACTACCCGTTCTCCATTAAAACAATGGTTTCGGCATCACAAATATTTGTGCTTGTTCCACAGCAGCAATAGTGACAGATATTGGTGCATATCTATTATGCTGTGGGTCTGTTTGACATGGATGTTTCCCCTCCCCTCACCTCACCTCCACCCTTCTCCTTCCCTCCGCCCACAGGGACCTGAGCATGAACAACATCAGTGAGATCCAGCCGAGGGCCTTCCACAGACTGCACCTGCTCTCAGAGCTGTGAGTACCGAAGCCTTCAACTCGCACTCAATTCACAGAAAGCTCCTCTGCCGCTAATGCTCACACATACCAGGGAGCGGACAATCCCCAGGCCGGTGATACGAGTGCGTATCACCGGCCTGGGGATTGATGACTTTGTTCCTGCCTGGGATCTCTCCTACCAAGAAACTGCCTACAGCAACTAGATCCAGAGTCGACTTTGAAAAAGAAGGGAGGCGAGGGGGGGAACCTGATATGTGCCCGGAAAGCGGCTATATGGGCCACAGTGTGCGCAAAGAACCGGGTTTTCTACTCGGCATCCAAGCCGCCACTCTTTTGCATCCCTGGACTTTGTTTCAACTGGACGGCACAGAAGGAATAGTCCACACACAGGCACGTGGCTTAGCCAACACAAACATGCGCCATAGGAGGGTTTGAGGAGAGCACTGGGGAAAATGAATGAAACAAAGATTTATGTTATACTTGTTTTGAGCAATAACTGCAGGGATGATGCAATGTGAAGCACGACCAAAATTACATTTTTAAATATTGGCCCAGTGGAAGAAGAAGTACGAGTACTTTTCCATCTAGATTCTAATCAATGTTCTAGATTCTAGAACATTGATTAGCTGCTCAAGATTGTTGACCTGGCTGATCTCAGCTGAACCCATCTATGTCCAGGGGCTGCCTGCCTTTCTATATGCCCTGTGTGTGTGTGTGTGTGCGTGTGTGTTTGGATACACATCCAGGCCTGCTCCAGTGCCCGTGTACATTATGCGTGCTCACACATGCAGGCACATGTGCGGATGCCGGGCTGCACCTGATTCATTCACTACTAAAGCCTACAGCCATTTGGCCATGAACTGTGTATTAGTGCATGTGTGTGTGTGTGTGTGTGTGTGTGTGTGTGTGTGTGTGTGTGTATTCTATGCACTGGTGTGTTTGATC
>JAODLI010075005.1:0-12639 GCA_027575585.1 Percopsis omiscomaycus
AAAATAACAGTATCATGCTGGCCACTGTAGCTGCCAGTTCTTTACTGTAATTTAACGGGGAAATTTGTTACAGTGTGGCATGGCTAAATACGGAAGGCCCCTTTTCTCGCGCCCGTTTTTAAGTGGAGAGTTGAGAGAGAGAAGAGTCCATCTCCGATCCTCGTTCTCCTGCTTAAAAATATCTATTTAAGCTCGTAGAACGACATGGAATGCTTCTGAGGAATAAAAGATATCCACCGATCTTCATAATGGTGCGCACACACACACATACGCACACACGCACGCACGCACGCACGCACGCACACACGCGCACGCGCACACGCACACACGCACACGCGCACACACGCACACACACACACACACACACACACACACACGACAACCGTGTGATAGGAGTACTGGCTTTATATAGCTAGTTACGCTTACAGCGGCCTTGTCACAGAGGCTGTTTCAGAACATTATCACCTGCATTAGAGAGTCGCCTCTATGCTTTTAAATCCATTCGTGTTATTCCTTTATGACCTACAGGGCCGGTGGAGGCTTTTTGTCGTATCTTTGTATCCATGACAACAATGAGCATTTTTATAGATAACTGAGAATGACAATGCCTACACATCTAGGAATTACAAAAAGGCAAGATTCGATTAGTGTTTTTTTGTCATTGCTGTTGTTTGGGCCATGAGTTTTGGTAGCAAGCAATTAATTCAATTTTCAATTGTTATAAGGTTGTATGGGATACCAATACCATTTATTATTTTTTGTTGTGATTCAGTGCCTTACAACTAATTAGCAAATTCTAAACGGAGACTGTTTAGCACATTTACAATTTACGCTAAATCAAATTGGTTGAATAGACACTGTTTGGGCTTTAAACAGAACCCTACGCTGTACCAGAGGCAGGGCCTGGCTTCCGTGTGATGTACCGGTGCCGTTTACCACAGTAGGAGGTGCTCCCGTCTCCGGGGGAAACACTGATGTAAACACGTCTATCCACAGCAGACACACGGTTTTAAAGGGAGGCGTCTCAGCCCCGCTGACACGCCCATTGAGGGGTGGGGGTGGAGATCCTTGGCTTTCTACTGCGTTGGATGTCAACAAGGCCGCACTTTGGGCAACAATTTGTTTGACGCTTTAGAAGAGCAGTAAAGGCTCAGTCACGTATGCGTAATATGAAAACCAGAAATCAGACAAGGCATTGGCAATTTGTCAATGTGATACGGTGGTCTATGGCTGAATAAGGGCTCCAATTAACTGATTATGCCAATGGCAGAACAATTAGAGAGAAAATAATAACGCAGGATATCTAATGTGTTTAGCTCTCAAACTGCTCAGAGAAAATAATTACTGCTCTTGCTTATAAATGAGTTTTGTCCTTGTTAAATCCTTGGCAGGCCAAATGGCTGAGAAAATGTTTTGACAAGGAAAATGGGGAAAAGCAATTACAATGGGGAGATTGCCGGGAGGGAAGACACTACAGGTGGTCTTGCTAGCACCAAGGCCTCCATCTACAAAGGTTGTCTTTAAGAGATAGCTGGGAGGCGGAGAGAGCTGGTCTTTGGACTGTATTTTAGGAGGAACGTGACAGGTGTTGAAGCCTGTCATGCATCCTTAATGTCCAAGTGGACACCACCGATTGGCATCGGAAGAAAACAATGCTTACTGTAAAACGGCTCAAAGCAGCAGCTTTATGGACTGCTGTCTTTTAGCAGTGTGAGCTTACAGTATGATTGCCTTCCACAGTTAAGTTCAAGAGGTGGCCATGGGAAATCTAACCTGTAGACTTCTACACAGGTTATTTTTAATTCACGCTGGGTGGACTCTCAGTATACGGTAGACTTGTCTGCTATCTGCACATGTATACAAACAGCCTGGCGACAGAAGGAAGCAGGAGGAAGAAGCATCCCTCTGTGGAGGCTCTAGCAGCAAAGGCAACCTCCGGACATAATGCACCCCAGGCTGAACATGCATGTCCATATGTGGCCACCGATACAACTCACATTCACACTGTTTGGTGCGTAGGCTTACCATGTCCTGATGACCTTTGTAGCGCCCGTTGTATCACTGGTGGTACAGCCAACAACACCTTGGTGGTACAGCCAACAACACCTTGATGGGGGGAGGGGGGGGTGGGGGCAGGATAGTCTAGTGGTCTAGGTGTTGGACTCCCAGCCGGAAGGTCGTGGGTTCAATCCCCGGAGGTGGCCTACCTGTAAGCATCCTTGAGCAAGATGCCTAGCCCCTCCCTGCCTCTCGGAGCAGCTGAACTCATTGAGAGTCCCTTTGGATAAAAGCTAAATGACCTGATGGTTGTTGTTGACAGAGGCAACAGGGTTCGGGTCAGGTTCGTCTTCAGGGGCAATCTTGAACGCAGCCAGCTGTGACATTTAGCTTTCCAGGGCGGGAGGTCACATCATAGGAGAAGCACTGCAGCCGAACCAACCGCCGTGCGATCTGCTCCCCGGCACGACCGGAGCCTCTGGATGTCAGCACAGCTGCCAACGCTTGGCATCGTGTCCGGAGCAGGAAGTGCCGTCCCCAGAGATGACTCGTTCCTCCACAAGCCAGCCTTTGTCACGCCACTGTGGAAGATTACCTCTCAGCCAAGGAAACGGCCCTGAAAGCAAAAGCTACAATACCTTAAACCGTACAGTGCTAGGGTGGGGCTCTTGGTTGGGATATCTTGTCCTCTCATTAAAGCTATGCTCGGCCCGCCAGTTCATTTAATGTCATTGTGAGTTAATGAGCTAAAGACACGCTACAGTCTACCCAGAGCATCCTGGGTAGCTCGGCTCCACACAGCACATGACACCACTCACTCCAAGTCCCTTTAGTAATGATGGACAGCAGTTTGCATATGTACCTTTTGACCCAATTTACATTTTGGTGGGACTTTATGTCCCACCATGAATTGCATGTATTGCATGATCTGTCATGTGACCTGATGACGGGTCACCTGATCTGTCATGTGACCTGATGACGGCCCCAGAACTCACTGACTGAAGCAAGCTCACCTGGCGTGGCCAAAAGCTGACTTAGTGTCTCGTCTGGTCTCTCTGAAGACATTTGTGACTAATTGTAAATCCCATTGACCTTGGGTACAAAGTGGTACTGTGAAGCAGCCAGGCCAGAAGCTAACATGCACTTCCAGATGGACACCTTCTCCCGGTTATCTGCTGCAATGGCTGGTTCTCCTGGAACTAGCCATCCTCTGGACTAGCTACTGGACTATTAGAGACAAGATTTACATATTTCAAGCATTTTTCTTCTTCTCTTGTACAACCTATCGCGCATCCCAGCCTGTGGCACTACAGTGCCCTCTGTTGGTATCGTGAGGTAATGTAATGAGTCGCTTGCTGGGCTCAGCAGTTGGAGAGGGCTCCAGTTTCGACCAATTAACAGCACGAGTCCAGAGCGGCTAAGTGTTTCATGTTTTGACCGGGGCTATGAATTGTTAAACAGCCCTGATGCATTCACACAGAGAGCCAAGAAAGCTGACAAATACAACTGCTGTGTCTGCAGGACGGCTGCTAATTGGGTGGGGCTCATATTATTGTTCAATCGATCCGAGTAAGAAAAATAAAACAAGAGCGCTTGAGTCGGTTCAGTTGGGCTCCATTAGTCTTGGTAGTGAGCAAGAGGCTGAAACCGTGGAAACCGTACGGGCCAGTGAGCTGCCGATCCGTACGGGAGAAACGCAGCGTGGCGTTTGTCGAAAAAATAAAAAAATGATGAAAAGACCTTTTCTGAAAGAAAACGTCCTTTGAAGGACATTTTTGCCAGCTACCACTTCTATTACTAATAATACATTGACTGACCTGAGGACCTGATTTCCTTTTTTTATGTGTTTTAAATGAAATAAAGCCCGGTGAAACAGGGAAAGAATCGTGTTTCCTTCTGGGTCACAACCACTTCAGTTAAGCCCTTCGCCTAAGTGATGTGCGGCTCGGGTAAGCTTACTAGCAAGGCCATGGGAAGTAGGGGTGCTAGCCAATACCTTGGCTAGCATTAAACAAAAATGGCTCACAGCTTGCCCTCTCTTTTTCTCTAATAAACATGCACGCACCTCACACTAGCCAAATCCGCCGAGCCAGCCTTGTGCATTGCAACGTTACAGAAACACGCACTGCAAGATCACATATAGCGCTACGCATGGCGCTGCGTGGCCCGTGTGTTTCCTGAGGCTATGCCTCTTGCTGTGGGCCTCTTGATACACAGCATACTGTAGCGTGTGATGTCAGAGGCAACTTTGTAATACCGAATTCAGCGACATACCAGAACGCTTGCTTTTAAAACGCCCTACTATTGTACCCCTCATATTACACTGCTCAGAAATAAGGATCCTTAAATCACATAGACTATCGACCAGCTATATCAAAGCCTGACTGTAATAAGAGTGGGACAATGCTTCATATGTCCTTTGAGACACATCCTGGGTTTTAAAAGGGAAACTTGAGAACTTTGCTAGTGGCTTGACATCAAATATTTTGAAATCCATTGACCTCCAGTTGTCCTTTATCAGTTTACCCGTGTAAAAATAACCGTGTAAAAGTAATTAAATAAATATATGCACATTGAAGAATTTAATTTCACTCTTATAAAGGTATTTAAACACAGTATTATTTTGGGACAACTTACAAAATATCAATAGAGAATTTCATGGAACTTTACAACTCAGCAGTGGGCCTAAACATTATGTTAGAGGCCTATAGTCATTTAGCAGATGCTTTTATCCAGTGCAAGTGTAACAGAGGCCGGCGGTGCAGTGAGGTGCTGCGCTGTGCAGGGTAAACCTCCCCCCCCGACACCTTAAGAGACGTGCTAGCCACGGACGCCAGGGCCCGTTGGGCTTTAGCCTCCCTTGCTAACACGTCCGCCTCCCACGCCGGGGATCCGGGTTCGAGTCCGACGCGGGACTGGACCGGTTACACATACAAGTGTTGAGGAGCAGGTAGGGGTTAGACATCTTGCTCAAGGATGATTACAGGTAGGCCTGTTGGGATTGAACCTACGACCTTACAGCTGGGAGTTGACCACACTAGACTGTCCTGCCCCCCCATAGTGATTAGTGAAACACCATTAGCAATTCCAGTGCTACAATGTCCCAAATAAACGTACAATACCAAAATTTAACATTCAGTTAGCATGATAGCATCATCACAAATATCCCCAAACTTTTTATCACATCTCTATTCAGAGGGAAATAGGGTTTTGTTAAAGGTATAACTGTCTAACATGGCTTGTGGTGGTTCTTGTGATGGTTGCCATGACCCTTGTTACAGCAAGATCATATCTTTCGGATGAATGGGGGAAATTATAAAGACACATAAACGAGTTTACATATCATGGCCCCAGACTGTGCAGTCCCAGTACACTTGGAACATTTACAGTACGAGTGCAAATGCACGTGTGTACAACAGAGCGTATCATGATTTCAGAAGGTGAAATCAACACATAAAGAAAGGGAAACAAGGTTTGACGACCCCAACTCAGGGGAAATAGACTGAACACAATCCCAGGGCTTTATTTTCTCTCCGAGGGCGATGCAATGATGCCTGGCCCATAAACCCAACACCACAATCGTCAGAACTCGGATCATAAAATGAGCCTTACCCTTTAGGTCCTGTGCTGGTCCAGTCCACAACTAGATCCTGACTGCATACTTGGATGCTGAATATCCATATTACTCTCACCAATCAATGTGCTACCGCCATAATGCCACTTGGCCTGTGTCCTCGTTCCACTAACGACAAGCGCCATCCTGAAGCCCATTTGGCTCTCTGCCTGGTAATGAGAATTCAATACGATGAATCAATGGAGCTATAATGCTACTCTGGCCCGTTCATTCTGGAAGAAGCGTACGATACACAAAGGAGCCACATTTCCCCTTTAAATTATTTGAGCAGTGAAGGGGGTGTGAAGCATGTTTTGAAGAGTGCTCAAGCATTCCGAAGCTGCAGTTTTGAGATCTTTCTAAAAAAAACTCTTCAGGTGAACACAAATAAGCCGAGGAACCCTCGACGACTGTTCCTTTACAACAGATGACTTGGCTGCTCTGTTGACCTTGACACGCTCTGCACACTAACATGCATCCATCTCTGAATGCCCATTGATGATGATGCTTTAATCCGCTGGAACCTCTTCAACCCATCCTTCTTCTGCACTTCCACAGACGGAAGGAACATGCACGATGGGAATTCATTATCCACGTCTTTCTTCTGCGGGGTATTTTACTATTGTACATAAGCATCAGTCAAGCCGAGTGCTAATGGGCTAGGGACTAGGGTTTGCTTGTTAGATATCTGCTACACTTTAAACAGCAACACACATGTACAATCTGCTCATCTGGAGGTATTGCAACACTTGTAAGACAATTAGGGTAGAGCGAGAATAGAGAGAAGTTTCTTTATTATGCCAATTACCTTCAAAGAAATCAATACACAGGCCTGTGAAATTCCACACATAAACACATGATGTATATTCAACTTAAACACAACAAAACACAACCTACCAATTCATCCAATTCTCCACGCTCATTAATGCCCTTAACACAGAACCCCCTTAACCACCCCTTAATCTCTATGAAATAGGCCAAGTCGGCCACTAACTTATAATGACACAGCAGCCGTTCTGCCTCGGCTGTGCCTAACCTCCTGTTTCCCCCAGTCCCCCAGGTTGCTAGCTTGACTTGGACTGACGTAGATCATTTAATGAGCAGAAGACCTGCCACTGCCCTTACTTGTGTATCTCCTTTGTGAAGGTTGTCTCCAGTCCTAGCTAGCTTCACTAGCGCCAACAACCCCCTCACGCTGTCACATAAGAACGCTGCAACGCCTCTGCAGCGCTCAATATTCAACCGTCCCCTGGGGTTAGCGCCCTGGGGTTAGCGCCCTGGCACCACAAAGTGTGACCAACATGCTAAAAACACCATTTGGCGGCACATGGCCTAGCCCACACAAGGTCATGATGGGACAGCGGCCCACAGAGAACGAGCCACAGCTCTGGTGACTTTGCGAGAACGTGGGAACTGTGTCACCGCAGTAGGAGTCCGGCGAGCCCACAAGCGAAGGGCCCTGCAGAAAGGTCAGTTAGCTTGACACGCAGTTAGCTGTACCTGTACCTGTACCTGTACCTGTACCTAACAGAGGCCAGTGTCCAGAATGGCTCACAGCAAACACTATAAATATCTATATATTTTAAGGTGTGTTTGTTTTATCCTTAACTCACTGTAAATCTGAATTATTTTATGTAATAATAGTATCAGCTCAGTGTAACAGAGGCCAGCGGTACAGCAAGGTGCTGCGCTGAGCAGAGTAAACCTCACCCCCCGACACCTTAAGAGGCGTGTTAGCGACAGACGCCAGGGCCCGTTGGGCTTTAGCCTCCCTTGCTAACACGTCCGCCTCCCACGCCGGGGATCCGGGTTCGAGTCCGGCGCGGGACTGGACCGGTTACATCAGGCATCATGTCCTTCATGCAACAGGAGTTTCCTGTCCACTATTTAGCCAGGCTACTCAGTTATGTGCATTGACTGGAGAACACAGCGACAGTAGAGGCGGTCAAAGCACGGAGAAGAGCACCACGAGTACTTGCATATAGAGGCTGCAGGGCCTTCCTTCATAAATAATTGGCAGAGTAACATCTACAATTACAAGTAGGTCAGTTAGCAGATGCTTTTATCCAAAGCGACTTACAGTGAGTCAAGAAGCAGTCTCACACACTGTACATCGTTTCAAACATAGTTTAAGGTGGGAAAAATCCTAAGGTCTTAGTTATACCCCATTTTGGGCAGAATTAAGTAATATCAACTTAGAAAATGTACGGGTGTTTTATGAGCGTACTGGCCTTTAGTGGTCTAGAAGCAATGAAACGTGTGTTTAGCTTTCTGACACGGCCATTTTGTTATTCATCACTCCCACGTGAATTGCTGCTGCCGCCCTCGTTTGTTCATAATGCAGTCTTTCCAAACTGTCAATTGTGTTTTTTAATAAAGTATCTGTTTCACACATTACCCCGCTAAAGCACATACTACTGAAAACCATTAACCTCCCCGCGCACGCCAAAACCCTCAGTGGCTTCCAACACGTTGGGAATTAGCGAATGTTAAGTGGTACAGTCAAGACTCGGGTTGGGACAGCCGTCTTTCCAAAGCCAATCTACTGTATAGTTTCAGTTTATGCCTCTTTTAAAGACAAGTAACAGAATGGAGCAGCAATCGGCGATGGAATAAATTATTTCAAGTGTCCAAAACATGTTTGTGTGTGTTTGAGGCATGCCTCAAACATAACAGCTCGTGGCGTTAGTGGGTTGATGTAATGTATGATTTTTAATGACTCCATTTTGTCATTAAATAATTAATACATTTGGACTGATGACCACATTTTACAGGCACCGCAGTACAGTCTGGTAATAACAGTCTATATTAGAATGTTCCCTGCAAACACCGTCTGTGAACTTACAGTATATGATCAACAAATATGGACCACGTGGAGATGACTGACATTTCCTTTGCTTTGCATTTTTCAATCTTTTCATGCATCTCTGAACATGGAGGAGTCGTCACAGTATATAGTCTGGCCTTCATCTCTTCTCATCCCCCGCTGTCGTCTTTCAACGCCTACCTGTTTCCATCTCTCTCACGATGGAAACAGGAAGTGTTGGGCCACACTGCGGTGACTCGGCTGCCCCAAAGCCCTCTCTGCTCTGGCCCGGGGCAAGTCCCGAGGATGCCTGGGAGTGTGGGAGCGTTTCACGTGGGCTTAATCCCAATTTGCTTCTCTTTTTACAGTTTCATGAGATTAAGGGCTTTTAAATCATCTTTTGATCTGCCCAGGTCTTTCCGGTGGCATTACGAATCGTCGTGGAGTCATTATGGTGCGATGCCGGGCTGCTCCCCTGCTGAGGGGCTTTCGAGAGGTGCAGCGGGGGAATTTGTTCCAGCACGCTCCATCTTTGTAGCCTGGCTAAAAGCATCCGGGTAGGGCTCTAGGATTTGCTCCGCTTCACACATTAGTCTGGGAACACTCAATTGAAAACTGCTCATCAGTCAGGGAACTGAACCACCGACCAATCAGCATCTAGGTGGGTAGTTCACGTTGGTTGCCTATAATGCGCACTGCGCGATTCTAGCTAGCCCTGAGCCCGTCCCCGACAACCCACCTTGGTACCTCAGCCACTGACCTCTCTACCTCATCGCATCCCACAAACCCAGGCCCTGCATTAGCTTTCTTTACCTTCTATCTCTTTAATAAAATGAAATAAAGTCTTATTTTCTTTCCTGATCTGTTAGGATCAGCTCTTAGAAGGTCTAAGCGCTTTGCTGGTATGCTGAACGGTATGTTGAGAGGTAAAGGTATGTTGTGGAATGTAAAGTATAGCTAAATTAGCCATGATGACATGCTGCAGTCTAACAGAAAAACCATGACTGTTGTGTGACCTCAGCTGTTGACAAATGTACTTATTGTGAGTCACTTCGGATAAAACCTCAGAGCTGAGCCAATTCTCATACGCAGTTTGCGTATGACGCCCGACATATGCAAACTGCGAAGGCAGAGATTTCAATATCGGACGGATTTTATCCAGTAAATCAGTTTCTCTTTAGAGAACCTCGTAATGGGTTTTATAAGGCCTTCTATTAGCAGTGAGTATAGGGAGAAGTTTGTGTGCATATTAAGGGTTCACTGCCATACATTAGTATCCCGCAAATATAATCTTGTAAGGATGTGGTTGGTTTGTTTCATACAATAGATTGTCTGCTTGGTTTATCAGAAAGTGGAGAGATGGAGAAAGAGATCAAAGTTATTATTTCTGTCTAAGAGATCAACTAATCTTGGATAAATTAAGATGTCAGAACATATACATATACATATTCCTTTGCTGTGATTGGTGAATTCATTTAAAGGCACTACTAGGACATTTGCGGAAGCAACCGCATTTTCTAGAGTAAAGACTACATTTCCCATTAATGCAACGTATACTGTAGTCTTTCCTATAATTATCTGAGTTTCTATTATTTTGGTCTGCGTTCAACCTAGCTTGATAGGGTCAAGCTGGGCCGATCTCGGGCGACTGTTGCTATTATACCGGCGGGATAAATGACTCTTGCGCCCGACGCAAATCCGAAATGGGTCTGTCTGAAGTAGCTAGGTGTGGTTTGGGCGTAACGTGCAATAAACCAATCAGAGCGTCATCTCACATTCCCTTTAAGAGCAGGCACGCTTGGTCCATGGAGGATTGCTATTATGATGGCTGATTTGCCAGGCGCACGCCAGGAGCGGTTCACAGCCGAGGAGACCGATGTTCTCGTCAGGGCCGTAACAGATAGAGAAGTGACATTGTATGGGGATGGGAGAAACCCACCCATATTAGCTTCCGTTAAACAGGCGTGGGAGGAAATTACCACTATTGTTTCTATTATTATTCTACTATTGGTCAAACAGGTTAGTTAGATCCGTCATCAATTAGCCTGAATAATTTGGGAGAAATGTGTACTGTCTTTTTCACATCTTCATGGACACCACAATGATTTCCCTCGTGTGGTCATATTTTTCCTTGTAATTATGTATGGTTTGCAAAAATAGGAACTGCTGCGTCCGTGTAGATGAGAGAAGCAAAGTGTATGCGCATTGGGCACATGCTACTTTATGGCCAAGCATGCGCCCTTAAAATAGCATCTGAATAACGCGCCACTGACTTTAGACTAGGTTTTTCCCGGTCAGTGGCGGAATTGTTTTCTGAAACTGCAAAATAGCACCCGGGAACGTTTGCTCCTGAAAACGCCTCGGGTAGCGCAAATTCATTCCCTAATTTACTGGGTGCAAAATAGGGATGATACATGCGTCGGTGTACAAAGTCAATTGCGCTGGGTGCAAGATAGGGCCCAGTATCTCAAGAGATTGCAGTGCTGCCAGTGAGTTGTATTAGGTTTGACAGTTTGTCACCTAAGCCTCTTTGGTCATAATATACCTCTTTGCATAATGGGCTAATGCGTGCAAAGATTTACTAATTAATTTCGACTTTATGTAAGAGGCTAATGGTGTTCAACGGCATAGAAAAGAGAGAAATCATGAAAGAAGAAATGGAAAAGCGTGCATTAATTATCCAGATGGAATTAGTTCTCTGTGCCTCACACTGACACGGTGAAGTAGAGGCATATGTTTATATACAGTATAAGGTCTTCTAATTAAGGATACTAACTACCTTTTAATTGAAGAGGTTCTGTTATGTAGCCTTTTTTAATAAGCATGCACACACTTCAATGCACACACATATTTTATAGATACAAACAAGGATTCACAAAGTATCACAACGTTCATAACATTCATAGCATATTATGTTTGTTGTGAACGCTCTTTCTTTGTGCATAATTTGTCACATTTGCTAAGGTACAGCACAATACAGGGAAAAAAGACAATTCTTGCCCAACAAGCGTTATGTTTCTTGACCCTTCTCCCTTTTTAACAGACTGGGTGTTTAAAGAACATTCCCGTCCCATGGTTGATCGTAACATCGCAAAAAAACTCCTACATTATATTTTTATCACATTTCCTCCATAAACCTGAGACACCAAAACACGCTGTTACATCTTAGCAAAGCATCTCTGTCAGCCTTGGTGCCGCCCCCTTTTAATAATTAGAATGGCTGATTGGGCCCCCGCAGGTTTGCAAGGTTAGCAACAACGGCCAGTGAGTGTCAGTCCAATAGAACGGTCACTGCTGTATTAGCAGAGCCTCTGGCAAGGCCCAACCTGAGAGACTTCAGGTCTCAATAACTCTGATGAATTCCTCCTGTGGTGCAAGTTTTACCATAAATGAATCCACACACACACACACACACAACACACCAGCCTCTCATATGCTTTATTATTCCCCGCCAGCCTCCCAACTTTGCGTGTGGTATGGTGTGATCACAGCAGCCATCTATATTCCATGAAATAGCATGCCTTTGCATTGCAAAAATGAGTGAGATCTCATATGTCAAGTGTCTCTGCTCACGCCGGCAGCGAGGAGACAATCTGTTTTCATCAGTGTGAAGTGGGGGGTCAATTTACTCCGCATAAAGGCAAGGCTTTATGTGGAGTAACCTCCCTGCAGGTCTGCAGGGGGAGCGAGCACAACTTTGCAAAACCCAAAGCTGGATTTGTTTTAATTCTCATTTTGTGTGCCTGCCCTAAAGCTAGTCTGGTTTGTTTACCAACACATATCCCTTGGATAATTAGCATTAGGCACTTGTAAAAGTGTGTTTATTTGAGATGTAATGTGTTTCCCTGGGCTAAGGTCTACAGCAAATCCATCTCAGACTTTGGCATGTTCAATATTTATAATGTATTTACAGAAGGTAAGGTAAAATTGTAATAAGCATGTAAATTATATGATAACATCCTCAGAAGTTCAGCAAAGCTCTCTCCCACATAATATACACCTGCGTGTGTGTGTGTCCTGTATATATACAGTGGATACACCATTTCTGTAATTTCACAATTTTGTTTCAATCTCAAGCAATGCACTCATTCAATATACCCTACAATTAGAAAACAAAGCCTGGCTAATGTCATGTACTTATGTACAGTGTCGTGGAAATTTGGATATTTCCCTAGGGAGAAAGTGAATCCACAAATGAGTAATCGACAAACTGGTGTCTTTT
>JAODLI010075008.1:0-12636 GCA_027575585.1 Percopsis omiscomaycus
TCCTGCCAGGTTTTCCTTCTGCTTGTTCACTTAACCAGGTGATTTCAATTACAGGGACTAATAATTGAAATCACCTGACGACTCTTTACTCTCTGAAGTCGGACTTACCCACCTCTTCTGTACTATATATACAGTATATACTGTATATACACACACACATATGGCAGTAACACCACGGAGATGCACCATTCAAATGTGTGCGTGCCTGCGTACCATGGCCCTGCGCAGGTGTACGCCTGCTTGGCTGAGGGATCCCAGCAGCTCTGCGGGGCTGCGTGTGGCCGGAGCCCCCCCAGGATCGGTGCCGTCAGCCTCGCCACTGCCCTCCGCGACGAGGTCCTCACACGTGACTCCTGGGGACACAGAGGAGGCTGTAACCCGAGTCGGGTTAAATGTTGATTGTTCTTCATCGCGTGTTTCCCCATCTCCCGGTTTCTCCAGAGCTGGGAAAGTGAAAAAATCCCCTGCCAGGTTTTCCTTCTGCTTGTTCACTTAACCAGGTGATTTCAATTACAGGGAATAATAACTGAAGTGAACAAGCAGAAGGAAAACCTGGCAGGACTTTCCCGCCTCCCCGTTTCTCCTTGCCTCTGGGAGCAGCCGCTGGCTCCTCCCTCGGACCACGGAGTTGGGGGCTCCAGGGGGACTGGGAGGGACCCTCGGCTTCAGGAGATGCAAGAGTGTTCCACGACACCAGGACCCCGGAGCGGGCCAGCGAGAACGACAAGGGATCCAACTTGCGGTAGCTAAGTTGAAACACACACATACACGCACACAAACACATCAGCTTTTTCCCTTACCCCTCCACTTGGAAACACTTAGTCACTGTATCTAATAGGTGGTCAAAATGTGGAATCTAAAACTCTTCCATAGTTTCCTTCCTGTAAAAAGCAGATGATTCTACAAGCCGTTTTTGATTTGCAGTCCTAAGTGATGTCACCCAGAGCAGTGGTTCATTAGCATAAAATCTATGCCTGTAGAAAACGCTGGCACAGTGCAGTCTACTACGTTGCCGGGCAGTGTTTAAGACTGGTGTGTGTGTGTGACAAGCCTTGTAAATAAAGCCGTCTGTGTGGACAGTGTGTGTGTGCCACATATAGAATATACAATATATAAACCATACAAACAGTGGAAAAAAGATAAATTCAAAATAAAGAGAGATTCAAACCCACAACCTTAGTGAAGCTACTGCTTCACGCTCTGGTGTACCTGTGCTGAAGGACGGGCCCCTGGATCAGCTCCAGCTCCTGGTGGAGCTGCTCCAGGTGTGCCCGAGCCATGACGTGGTTGAGCTGGGACCTCCACACCCTCTCCTCAGAGAACACGCCCCTCACGTGCAGCCTCTGCTGGCGGTCATGCAGCCAACACGAGATCATCGTGCGCACGGCCTCGCTGGGCGAGCGACGGCGGCGTATACGGCGCGTGAAGAGACGAGATTATAGGATCAGTATCACTCACTTTAACGCTAATGTCAGATCAGTTTTCTGTGCGCTTCATTTAAAACATTTTGTTTTTTAAATGAAGCCCACAAAAAATACACAGAACAAGACGGGGAATAGATATACAAAATGAAGGATATAATTCAATCCTCAATACCATATTCATGTTTTAAACGGATTTAAAACACAGTGTGCAATGCAAATACCGTTCTAATAAACTGGAATGGAAATTTAGAATGAAATATTATTATTTTTTTTGCTGAGTTATCAATATAATTTGATGTACATATGAGACTACCCAGGTGGTACACAGCAAGTTGTATTTTCAGCTCTAGTTTAAAATTGTCATGTAGCGTATCACAATGTATCGTGAAACGTATCGTGAGGTCCTTGCAATACACAGCCCTAATAATTTATGGACGAGGACCCACAAGACAAAGACACACACACACACACACACACACACACACACACACACACACACACACACACACAGAATTACCAGTCAGCTTTCATCCCACGATGTAGGTTGAAGCGCTTCTTGTGCTGCTGCAAGACAGATGAGACATTTTTTTTAAAAGCAGGAGGGAAATACGCTAAGCTTTTTGGCCGTTATGAGATGTAGAGCTGTTTATGTTCTGTTAGCTCTGCCTAACATTAGCCTAATTAGTGTTGAATAGGACAGCTGAGTGCTGTTTGACCCACTGCTTGATATATTGCATTATACGGTCATAAAATATACTGTAAGTCAGCTAATTGAATTTTACACAAGTGCAATGGGAGCATGCCATAACGTATGGCGAGAGAAGTAGCCATAGTTTGTCCTTTCACCTTAGATGTAATCTCACACCTTTCAGTCAGTCCCAGGCTCTTGTCCCGCCTGACAGAGACAAGCCAGACACACACATATCAAGTCATGCTCTTTTTGATGACAAGATAACTCATACAGTGGCAAGAAAATGTTTGTGAACCTTTTTGAAATTCTAATACTAAATACAGAGGTTCAGATACTTGTTCCAACCTGGACTATGGATGTTTCATGAATGTGTTTAAAAAAGACATAAAGGTGCAATTTGTTCTTAGTTTAAGCAGTGTGCTTGTCACATTTGATAAGGAATTGATGCAGAAAGGTCATTTCAAAGGGTTCACTAACTTTTTCTTGCCACTGTATGTCTAATTTTAACTACAATATACAGTAATACACAGTGACATAATAACATAGTGAAATAATAACTTTGACAGAGAGTGATATGTATATATATACACAGTATATATAGTGTATACTATTGTTGTATTTTCTTGAAAACCCACAAATAGTAAAGGCATACCTGCTGACATATGTGAATATGTCTTGACCCCACTGAAGGATGAGGTTAGACGAGCCCTCTTGCATGGCTCTCTGAAGCAGCACCACAGCATACGTTACAAACCCTGCTTCATGCCTGGACTTCATCACTGGCATGCACATAAACACACACATACACAGTGGTAGATGCGCTAGGCTACGCGTTAGCAAAAACGCCCCCTTTTTCTGCGTTTTGCTACTCACCTCTGCGGTGGGCACTCTTTAAGGGGCGACTGGAAATGAGATTTACTTTGACAAGATCCTCGTTGTCTGTTGGATCGCTTGCTTTTGGAGCCGCTGTATTAAAACAAAGAGAGAGGGTCATAAGACGTTTTTAAGATAAACTTCTAGTTTTGTTTTCCTTAATGTATTTATTATTGCTGGTCTAGTCAACATCTTAAACAAAAAATACATTTAAACCTTAAAGCCCCTATGACATGTTTTGATAATACAATCACACAAAGGGAAAAGCAAAAATCATATCTGTAGCTGCATAATAAGGAGCATAATAAATATAATGAAATACTGCTATAGGTTTTACTGTGATATGGCAGTGAAAAACTAGCCCTGTCCTGCTAGTGTTTTACTAAAGAACAGAGCATGAGGCACATTTGTCTGACATTACGCAGTTTTCTTGAGTGTTGGTGTGTGTGTGTGTGTGTGTGTGTGAGAGTGTGTTACCTGTGTTCTTGTGTAGTGCGCTCATCCGATGGTTTTTCTTCTTGTGCCCTGCTGAAGTGGAGGTCTCCTTCTTAGACTGGTACAACACACATACACACATGCACGCAGCAGAGCTGCTGGTCAATGTCCAACACCACCTTAAGGCCACTCAAAGTGAAGTGTGAAGTTTAAGATAATATTATATGGATTCCAACTGACAGGCCCTTACCGGCTCTGTGGTGTTGGGAAGCCTGCTGTGGATCAGCTGGGCTTCGTAAACCTCCTGCAGCAGGCTGCGGCCTCTGTCCATCACTAGGTCTGCCACGTGTGGATTCCTGTATGCGTGCAACGCCTGCTCAGGCCGAGCACAGGAGACATTACACAGCCTATAGTAGAACTACCGGGGCCACTGATTGACAACTGAGAACTGAAGTGCAGTAGTCTATGATCAGAAATTCAAAGTCATTGCTTGAAATCCTATAAAGATGGAATAATAAAACTACTGTTAATATTTCTATTCAGAACTCCTAATGATCACTTTTTTATAAGATTGTTAAAAGTTTGTACTGCCTCTCAGCGCTCAGCTCATACAGTGGATCGTATTTCCAGGACTACTGAGACCTCTAGTGCACATACATGGAAGCACACACACACACACACACACACACACACATACACACAAACCTTGTGCAGGTAGTAGATGATGCAGGCTAACATGTGCATGAAGGACTCTGAGGTGATACCAGTCCATTTTTGTTTGAGAACAGCTGAATTCTCCTCCAGAACAACCAAGCACCTGAGCAGCACCTAGAAGACAGAATTAGCATCTAACACGTAGTATTATAAAGGTTCACTCCTCGATAACGTTATAGCGCCTCCCAGAACCCACCAGCTCACCACAAAAGCATAGGCGGTTGTGGGGGAGGGGTAGAGAGCAGTGTGTGCCTATAAGATGTGTGTGTATATATAGGGGGAGGGGTAGAGATGAATGCGAGCAATTTAGCACTCAGGTGTGGGCGGGAACTTCAAGGCAAAACAACATTTCTGTAATGCTGGCTTCAACCACAAGGGTAATTCCGGGCTCCTTATCACCACTTACTTCCAACAACACTTCCTTTGTAGGGCTGAACACATCTTTGAGGTTTTAAGGCGCACCTGTACCACGCACCTGTATCACGGGATCACAGACGACCTGATGGAACATCAGAGGAGCCAGCAGGCCATAGCAGTACACCGCCGCTTGCAACGCAGAGCCACTGTCATTCAGCCACATGGCCAGGTCCATAGCTACCAGCATGCGCCGGCACTCGGCTAATCTGGCTTCCTACAGGTCCAGTATAAATGCACAGATACACAAACAACCATGAAATATACATTATATACAACCACATGATATACAACCATATACTACTGTATACACTAGGCAATTAATTCTTGCCCAAGGGAAACAAATGCAGTTCAATTATTACCAATATAATATCCAGTTTAATGTAAATGTTTTTGTATATACCGTATGCATCCAATATATTGAATGACATTTACAGTTTATGTAATAGCAGTGCAAATGTTAATTTTCCTCTGTAGTGTTACCTGTCCCCAGATAGGTGGCCCAATGTCACTGACTGAGTCACAGTAGAGCGCCCCATGCTGGATATTGAACTCTGTCTCAATGAAAATGGAGGTCAGGAACAACTGGAGGAGGAGGGGAGAGGAGCGCTGCAGGCTTTGCGTGTGCAGTCTGTGTAGGAGGAGGAGAATGTAAAGACATGCAAGAGACCAACAGAATACGTTGACAATGTTATAATCGCATATCACGCTACAAGCTAGCGACTACTCAAACGATAGTTTTATAATTTAGCTAGCATGGTTGATGCTCTGTGACTGTTCCATTCATTCAAAATCCATTTATCCCAAGGCACACAGCAAAAGAAAACAAGCATCGCTAGCTAGATAGCAAGATAAGCTTCACGCCAATGGGCAAAAAATTCTGGAGGTGCTTTAAGGTCCAATACAGGTATCAATACAGACTCAATACAGACTGGCAAACAAATGGGTTTTATGTGTGTTTCTGTGTGTGTCCCTTACCGTGTCAGACTACAGCTGTTCTGGGGTCCACAGTTGGCTAAGGTGAAGTGACTCCACAACATCTGGCAGCCTCTCCTAGCTACAGAATAGTTGTCTGTTTGAAAACCCACCTTCAAACAGAAACAGCAACAGATGTAACCGATAAACAAACCTCCGTTTTGACACTCAACAGGAACCATTCCGTCTTTGAGACATGCATTTTTTTTATGCATTACAGAATTTTAAGCTATAATCACTACATTTTGGTGACACCTGCAGTACGTAAGTTGGAAGTCATCCATTCAAAACGAAACTTCTATAGAAAACATAGGCACTGTATTTGCAGGAGAGCTGCCTATCCTCTCCAGTGGACTACTGATGTTTGATGCTGTAATTGTTCTAGAAATGTCCAGATAACTATTAGAACTGCAAATGATATAAATAGGCAGTAAGCAAATAGATGTTTACCTCTACTGCAAGCTAATGTCTGTTATAGGAATGTTGAATTATTACAATTAGCAAACACTTCCAAAGTGACTTACAGTAAGTACACTTACAAGTATTAAGGAGCAGGTAGAGGTTAGGCATTTTGCTCACGGATTCTTACAGGTAGGCCAGGCTTGTTGGGGACCGAACCCACAACCTTTCATGTAGAAGGCAACCACCCCAACGTCTAAACTATCCTGTCTCACCAGACAATTGTACTGCATGTTCAGATAAACACCTGTTTTAAATATGTGAAGTTCAGATTTTTCACTAGTTAGTACCTGTGCCAACAGAGCCCAGGTGGTAAGCAGGGGCAGTGGCATTGATGCCAGGACTGGGCGCGTGTGTTCTCCCAGAGCGTTTCCCACGAGCTCGCCCTCGCTGTTGTAGGCTGCTACGGCGAACACATAGCTCTGGTTGGGCTCCAGGCCCTCCACCCTCAGCTCACACTGACCGGCCACTGCTGGCACCTGGAAACACATACAGAAAACCCAGTGGATATCAAACCTTTAGAATTTTACATAATTCTACATTAATAATTTTACATTAATACAAACATGTTTTGTTAATGAAAAGACCAACACCATTGTTCTGTCACAATTCATAAAAAACTTTATTTGTGCGTATTTTAGCTGCAAAGGGGTAAAATGGCGCAAAAGAAACCACTATCTTGGCCCCTTAAAAGCAACAACATCCCATTTTATAAGGTTCTAGCCCAGGCTGAGAGGCAGGGTAAACAATTGATATATCACACCCCCACACAGCTTCCATCTTTTCTGGGATCTTGCCAAACATGGTTATCATATCAGCTTCCAACTGCTTTGCTTTCTCATTTTGAGGAGCAGCATTGACTATTATCTTTGCCCTTCTGTCATCGTGTTCTTGCTAATTGTAATAATTACGGTGGAGGGAGAGCTTTTTCCTGGCATCTTTTGATTGGCTCCTAATCACTCCTAATCAGCTAACCTTTAACGCTAACAGTAAACGACACACTTGGGTGTGACACAACATGACAGGGGGCTGCGTAGAACCCATCCTACCAACTGTCCAGTGCCTGGCAGGTTGCAGTCTCCCAGGCGGACCCTCAGGTTGACCCCTTCAACCGCTCGGCCGAAGAGCTGGTACCAACGTATCTGAGATAGAACAGGAATGACACATTGTTATCTAGTTAGTAAAACATTGCGCGCATTCCCAATAACAGGGTGTAGTACCTGTCCTTCCATGTGGTAGGGTGCGGGGGCAAAGGTTAAGGAAGTGTAAGTATGGATGAGAAGAACGGGGGGTGAAGGTGGTTTTTCTTCGTCCTTCTCCTTCCCTCTGTCCTTGTTGCTGGCGGGAGGATCTTCAGCGGTCAAGGTGTGAGCTTTGGACAGTTTCTTCTCCTTCGCCTCAGCTTTCTCCATCAAGACCAACACCTCCTGTAGAGACAGTAGAGACAGTTTATGTGACACAAACAACAAAACGTTACCAAGTTTAAATGTGTACATTGTTGTAAACTTTAGTATCATTTCACAATATCATTACCTACAAAGTATGTAGGCTATGTTTGGGCAGGATATGTCCATATGTCGTGTATACACATGCGTAATACCTGAGCAGAAATAGTGCTTTACCTCCATTCAATATGAATATCTCTTTATTGAGAGGAACTACTACTAAGGAGAATTGGGACAGGCATTGTGTTTAGATAGGCATCAAAAGTACAGCCTGCAGTGGCCAGTAACTACCCCTATAACATTCTATGTGTTTACCTCCAGTAACATCTTGGTCTCATTGATGCTGTTTGGCTTCGTGCTGTGCAGCAGCAAGGCTTTCTGGGAAAGGAAGAGAGCTTTGGATACCTTGTTCTTCTTGATACGGTCCAGTAGATTGGATTCTGTGAAAGCTAATCACAACAAATAGCAGTATTGGATCAACTATTTAGAAACTGTGTACAACTAATACAACAATAACTGTCCCTCTTAAAGGCCCACTCTTTGATTTGTGTCTGGATTTCCCCTTGTGGTTAAAACCAGCGTTACAAAAACATTGTTTTGGTTTGATGCAAGAGCACATGACCCTCCCACGACTGAGTGCTGAGTGGCTGGTACCCCTCTCTACTCCTCCCACTACAGCGACATGCACAGTTGTGTTACCAAACATAACAGCGAACTGGGGCAGAAATATGGGGTTCTGGGGGCGTTATAATACAATTGAGGAGTGTACCTAACAAACATGGCATTTATTCAGTGTCAAAAAGGAAGACGGTGTCATATAACATATATTCTACAGCCATGGGGAAAAAAAATCTTCTTTGTTGACACTGAATAAATGCCATGTTTATATACTTATATTTATATTATTATATTTTTTTAAATATGCAGTGGTCTCTTAATTTTTTCCATGACTGTATTAGCGTACATCCTGGTCAGGGACTATTGGAGAACTATTATTAGGAAATAATAATGTGAGGCATTATAGAGTTAAGGACAATGCAAGTGTGATATTATTGATTGTAAACCCAGTACATTTCAGTCGTTAGTAGCAGCAGCAGTAGCAGTAGCCGCTTCAGTGCAGCACGGCGGCTCACCTGGGTTCAGCTGCGGTAGCTGTAGTGACGCCCTGTGGTAGAGTGTGACCAGCTCCAAGTGAAGATCTGCCGCCACGAGCGACAGTAGACCTTTAATGTCCGACTCCTTTCCCTCCTTCCTCGCTTCTCTTTCTTCTTCTCCACGCCACACTTCCGATGCCGCAGAGGAATGTGAGGGAGGGGTGGAACGCGGTTTCTGCCACGACAAGAGGAAAAGGTTTAGGGAGAACCATTGAGTCTCATAGATGTTATGTCATTTTAAACCTTCTGACAGCTAGCTTCTCAGTAGCATAATGTGACTAATGTGACTACATTTCAAGCCATATTCTAGTTCTAAACAACAAGTTTGAAACAAACCTTATTTGGGATTCTCCTATGGGAGATATAGAATGAATGGGATTTTCTTGCTATGCTGCTAAAATGATAAGGGGTGTCTATTTATGCTCTACACTCTATGCTCATCTTAGAGGTTTTAGCCTCAAGTTGGTTTCTACCTTGATGCGTTGAGACACATGAAAGTTCTAATGCTAGTTTCTCATCCAGCCTCAACACAAACCTGCCACTCTGCCTACCTGTAGGAGGGTGGAGTCACCAACAGTGGTGCTGTCCTGGGGCAGGAGTGTAGTCCAGCCCTTTTCCAGACCCTGAAGACCCACATCCACCACTTCACACACCCTCTGCAAGAGCTCCCCCCGCGATCCCTGCAAGCACAAACACACACATACTGATAAACAAGGCATTCAAATCAATATTAGCAAAAAAGTTCTCATGAAAGGGAGAAAACTTTATGTCTCAGCAGTATTCAGTACTGTAATGGCTGCTCATACACTGCTTACCTTAAGAAGAGAGAACGGGCTGGACACTCCATCATCACACATTACTAGACAGCACACAGAGGAAAAAAACTGTCATGGCAATGGATAGTAATAATAACTTTTGTAGTACCATTGTGTGTGTTTGCATACAATTGAATTAAAAGATCCGGTGCATAGAAGGTAAATGGCTCAAACAGAACACATGCTGATATGCTGCACAAGAGTTAATTTACAAAGTTCACGATAAGCCTTATTAAATATTGTTATAGCAGTGCAATGGAGTTGAAAGTTGTAAGCCTAATGAATTCTACCTTTGTCCTATAAAGGCCAGAATAGTCTCTGCTCAGCATGGTGGATGGTACTTGGCATTGGTTAAGGACGGGACACATTTTATTTATTATTTAAATCATAAAAAAAAGAAATTCTTTTAATTATTTATAATTATTTAAAATTTATTTAAAGTTAGTTTATTTTTTTAATTTAGTCCAAATTCTGTAAAACAAGCCAGTCAGATTTTGCCCCAGTTTTGATGTTCTGGCCCCAGTTCTGGCCTATCCGCCTATCCTCCCACTCATATAGTCAATCAATCTATCGACGGAAGAGAATGTTCTGCTCAAAGCCCAAATGATAATGAGTTGGAAAATGGAATGATATGGGGCCTTTAAGTTTAATGTTCTGTAAAGCTACCTTGTTATGTACAATGGAAATAAAACGTCATATTTATTCCACTAATCTCATCTGGAGTTGATTCAACATTTAATTTTAGTTCAACATAGTGCCATAACTACAATAAGGTGGTGTGTGTATTTCTCACCAGTGTGTGTATTGCAGTTGGCAGCACTCTCTAACAGCAGGGCCAGTCTGAGGCTCATCTCTGCCAGCACGATGCAGTCCACAGATGCCAGGTCACACACGACAGCCACCTCGCACAGACTGGACAGACACCACGCCCACTGGAAAATATTTAAACCAACACTAGATGTTGCATGATGCTCAGGTAATGGCTCAGGTTGAGAACTGCTGGTCTAATTTCAGTCAATTAATTTGACAAATTAATTGACTTTAATTTGACAAATTTCTTATCGGGGTATAGTCTAGTGTTTCACTCCTGTACCTGTAAGCATCCTTGAGCAAGATGCCTGACCCCTATCTGCTCCTTGTAATACTTGTAATTCTACTCATTGTAAGTTGCTTTTGATAAAAGCTAAATTACCTTATTGTAACCTGACTAACTTCATACCTTTGTTTTGGCCTGTTTTGGCCCCCTGTGTTGAAGCTGTTTCTCCTGAAGTGCCCCCTTTATCTTACGCCACAAAAACAACACAATGTCCAGCACCAGGTCTCCATCGGGCTGCACTTCCTACACACACACACACACACACAGGCCTTTTGTTAAAGGTGTACAAATGTAGAGCATAAAAAGTAAGTTTACATGAAAAATAGTTTGTACATGATTGTATACAAGGTTTTAACCGTTTAGAACCGGAGGGATCAATTTTTTAAATTAATTTAATTTAATTTAATTAAAAAATGTTAAGTAAATGCAGAAGACCACCCAAATACACACACACACACACACACACACTAACCACAGAAGAGCCACAAACAGCTTTGTGAAGAGTGTCTACCAGGGCAGTGAACTCATCACTCATAGTTTCAGACTGACTCTCTGTTGGGAAACACAAACACAGATAGGAAATCCGGTAAATTGTGTTTAAGCATTGCTTTAGTAATCTGGGTACAGTTCTAAACGTTTCAACAAAAGGTACAATTTAACAGAATCAGGAGTCTGAAGTCACCTCCTCTTATCTATCTAAAAACATGTTTCTAACACACTAGGTCTAATACCTGATTCTATTTTGCTGAAGAGATACAGTACATAAAGACCCCTGAAAAATGTACATACATTTTATTAGGATAAAACTAGTTTTATTTTAAACTAGACAAAAAAAAACTTACTAACTATCGCGTGGCCCCCCCGTAAAGCATGTGGATACACCTTAAGGGTTCCTGACAGCCACATTAAGAACCAGTGCTCTACCAAGTAGAGCAGATCATGCAGCTATTAGTCCACATAAAGCCCCTGAAATATAAGGCTGTGGTTTCCTACCATCAGTCGATATTTCTTCTTTAAGGAGGAGACTGGAAAATCTGTCAATCAACGCAAGCTCCAGCTCGGCCTTCCTAAACGCATCAGCCTTCACAGTTTGAAAAACACACATACATACGCAAACAGGTGAAGCATGCTTTCAGAAAAGCATACACCAAACTGGACTTGGGAAAATGAAAGCAAAATGAAAGTCATTTGGACATGGGAACATTTTGCGGTGATTCAGTATGCTGTGTGCACGTGTGTGCTACTTACAGGCAAAACCGCTAGCATTTGCTTGGCCAGTGCAGCAAAGACATCCCACTGTTCGTAGTGGAACAGCATCTTGATGAACCTCACCGCAGACAGGAACGACACTTTGTTGCTTGCTGAGAACACACAGCATTTAATGTAGCAGGGAACACATAGGGAACATATTTTACATAGGGAATTGTATTCCCTATGTAAAATATTTCTTGTCACATACGACCGCCAGCCCCCCCTCCCCACTTTTGAGGGTCACAAAACCGAGACGACAAGACATTTAGTGTACATTCCCCTACAGTGGTTTTCTTGTAAGGGTTGAATAAATGAATGCACATTTTACTAAAGATAATATAACTGGATTCAAAAAAATTATAAAATAATGATTATGATAAGGATTTTTTATTTATATTTATTTATTATAATAAAATAAGAAACCATTATTTCAAAATAACAAAATCCTTTTGTAACCCCTCAAAAAGCATCTCACAACCCCTCTGGGATCTCCCCGTGTTGAGATCTCCATGACTGATATGCTGTAAACAAAAAGGAGGGCGTCAGTGGCTAACCTCTGGTGGCCAGCTCCATCTGTGTGTGCTCCGATGTCAGTGTGCTGGGGGATATGGTCAGGTTGTTGTCACTCTGTGCACGCCGCGCGCGCTTGTTTCGCTTGCTGGCGCTCTGCACTCCTCCTGCACGTAAAAACACATCCTTTTATACGTTTGAGAAGCTTAACTCCTCTCTGAACAATACGCAGAGTAATGTGCAGGATAGTCTAGTGGTCTAGGTGTTGAACTCCCAGCCAGAAGGTCGTGGGTTTGAGCCCTCGAGTTGGCCTACCTGTAAGCATCCTTGAGCAAGATGCCTAACCCCTACCTGCTCCATGTAATAGAACAATGTAATTG
>JAODLI010075009.1:0-12636 GCA_027575585.1 Percopsis omiscomaycus
ATATACATATACAGTGTGTGTATATATATATATATATACACACACACTTATATCTAAAAATTGTATATACATAAGATGAGAAGGCTCCAATGACTAAAAACTATTTTATGTAAAGAAATTTGTCATCTTAGTCACAACAGCTATGCCTCTATTTGCTTCCAATTAAGTTTTCAAAGAAGGTTTATTAACATACTGTACACTGTATGTCAAAGGCAAATTAAACAACCAAACAGTGTTTTGTTTTGTTTTAACAATAGAAATTTTATGTGACATTTGCATCCTCACAAACACAAAACGAAGAAAAAAATGTAACTGAATCAAACAGGAAACCAACAAAGACAGCATTAACATCAATAGGTGTTTACACAGGTAGCATTATAGACACACGGTGGTTTTTAGTCCATTAAGTATGTAACCACGTGAAAGCCTTGGAAGGGCCGTGCGTTGGACACACTCGCACACACTCGTACAGATTAAAAGAACAGTTCGTCACTGTCCTTTATAGGATCAATGTGAAGTGAGGAGGTTCCCACAGACGAGACTGTGGTCCTTTATCATTCAGTACATTAAGCTGAGTTTATGAATCTCCTTCTCTTTATCACAGATATTTAATGTGGGTGGATCCTCTCCCCTCAAAAGGCCTTCTTGTCTTCTCTCATTTTTTGCACCTTTATGAAAATCAAGGCAAAAGTAAAATAGTGGTGAATTCTACATTTAAAAAATAATTATCCTGGTCACTGCCACAAGAGAGCCAAGATTTCACCTGCTGGTTCAGATTTCTAAACATGACACCAATTGGCAGATTTGAAAACCAACTGGAATGTTATACTCTACACTACCTTAACATCTGTTCTGCTTTGTAAAGGACAACCCAAAAGGAAATGGAGCAACACCACATCTTCATCACACATCTCTTTAGAATCCCTGACCACTGGTCAATTCTAGTGGGACTTCATATCCATTCATTGTATCGTTATCAGCAGAATCCAATATTTGTGACGTCTCCAAAAAGGATAGGGAGGGGGTGCCTGACTCCAATCCAGAGCCAGATATCCCTTAAGACACACATCTGTTAAAAGGTACACGTGCACCCATTTCTCCATATCCTTTGGAAAACTCTGTTGTGAGTTCAGCTGTGCAACTGAATTTCCTTGGCAATAATTCCAACGGTTTGTAAATAAAAGGAAAGCCATTCCCCGGTTTTGCTAAATAGGACAAAACACACAAGCCATAACACACAGATAAATCTGAGGAACGTATTAATGGATCACCGTTTGTCTGAAGGATATCTTCTGACTACAAAATGAGTCACATTATGCTGTTCGGTTCAGTTTGACGTATAGTTAACATTCACGACACCACGTTTTTTTTTTTTTTTTTTTTAGATCAGTCAAATCATCAGCCAATGCAGGCTCGCAAAAAAGAGGAGGAACACAGCACTGACTTCTTGTCAAGCATTTTCCAATCCGACCAACTAGGTCATTCAGGACAATTTATGTGACAGGAGCCGGCAGCAAATCCACAAAAGCATAACAGAAAAAAGGCGTTGTAATAAATGAATAGTAAATATACACATGAACAGAATAACTAACAATCAATCGTAAATTCATTCAAATGTATAGCTGAATTGGACTTACATGATGCATTTGTCTCAATACTCCAGTGGGTGAGAAACTGTAACAACGTCCAATCAACAACGAGTTGCATCAAACTGTAATGGCGCAGAATTTAACTAATTTTTTCTACAGCCATTGCAACATAAAAACAGGCAGCGGTTTAAGGACATAGAATCCCTACAGGTGTATTTGATTTTTTTCTTTCTAGCCTAACAGGAATAAAGCACTAAAAAGACCCTCGCCAGGACCAATAGGAAGTCAGTCTTGATAGTGGTGGGGACAGAGACTTTGCAGTCGGCTCTCTGCCCTCTTATAACACCACATGGAGACAAACACAAGAGAAGGGTGTGGATGCGAGGAGCAGTCTGCGTTTCATGCTCACTAAGAGTCTGTGGAGGCCCTGAGGTTAAAGAGGCAGAAAGAGGCGTAGGAGGCCATGTTAGGACACTCACTCCTGTGTGAGTGAAGTTGTTTGCATGCATCCACTCCCACACCGGCTCCATGTGACGACATAGAGGACGTAGTTTTGAGTCCAGGGCTGGGAAGGGGTGTAGGGGCACGTCAGGGCAGAATCTGTGTATCTGTGTGTGTGCGTGTGTGTGTGTGTGTGTGTGTGTGTGTGTGTGTGTTTGAATTGATTGCATCAAAGTTAAACAAATAGGCGGAGAGGAACAGAGATAGACTGGCAGGAATGGACGCAGACGGACAGTGTGTAAAATCGGTGTTGGACAGTGACAGGACAAGGCAGCCAAACAGCCAACCATCTATTAGGCAGTCTGCCAAAGCAATCTCTTTAAGAATGTCGAATAACATTTTGAAATATTAGATTTTAGAGATTAAAATAAAGACAGTGGGGAAGGAAAGACAGGGCATGAACAGAAAACCATTCAATGGTAAACAGACTGGATGGATATTTATGTGTATACACTCTTCTCACACACAGACACACACATTCCAAAGTGGAAAATTACACATTAAAAAAAGGGTGTGATGGGGTTACACTGGCCCACATCATCATGAGTCCTCGTTGCCGGAGTCGTCCTGGTTGTCGTAGCGTCTGGTGGAAGTCCCGCCCTCCTCGCTGGTGCCAATGCCCCCCGCCTCGCCCCCGGACTCCATCTCGCTCTCGTCCTCGTCCTCATCCTCCTCCTCCATGTCGTCGTCGTAGAGGTCATCGTAGAGCAGGTCTGAGCTGCTGTCCTGAGAGGGCACCCGGGTCTGGACACAGTACTCCGCCAGGGTGGTGGGCACCTTGACGCCGTCGCGCTCGGCCTCCACCGCTGTGGACAGCACCTGTTTTCTGTGGAGGTGAGATGTGAAGCTAAATAAACTAGATTTATTTTGCACAACCACAATATTAGACTTGATTGTCTCCAGTGTGGCCAAACAAAGGCCACATACTGTGCCAGGCTGACTAACAGTTCTCAAACTTTGTGACCCATGACCGCCAGATACAGTTCATAGCTGGCGTGTGCTGGAGTGTAAACCCCCCAGAATTATTATTTTTTTAAATAAAATAAAGATCAGCGTCAAAGCCTGTAAGTGTAAGCAGATGTGCCTCTATCTACCTCCGACTAGTTTTGCAGAACACACAATCCTGACTACCCAAACTTCCACATAGTTATAAAACTAAAATGTAACGTTATATTGCTGCCTAACTCGATTTCATATATTTCAAACAAGTTTGTATCTGGCTCTATTGAGACCTCTGGCACTCAGAGCTACATTTGTTTTTGTTTTTCACTCAAAGCTACACCGTAATTGCACTAATAGACACTCAAAAACAATATAAACAGCGGCTGGCTTCTTTTGCAACATTTCAATTTCAAAAGAAAGTCACTTCTTGCATGTGTTTAAGTGGGTTTACTGTATTAGATACTCTTCGTCTGGGATTCCTCCAGGTTAAAAGATCTTGTCAGGTGTGAACGTCCATGCTCGGCTGATTAGTGTGCGCACCACAATGGGCACTGGGCAGTGGAATCGTGTGAAAGCAGTTGGGTGCATTTTGGTGTGTGTTACCTGATAATCTCAGCATACTCCTTGTCCTTGCCCTTGCTGTCCCTCCACTTGCGGAACATGACGGAGGCGTCCACGTTGGCCGGGGAGAAAGTGTTGGGCTCATTGAGCAGAGATATCACACTCAGCAGGATGGTCCTGTGTATGTACACAGAACAAACAATGCACATACATGAACACATTTACACAAAGTGTCACAAATACTAAAGCGCACAGCTTCTGTTTAGAAAACAAAAACAAAGCCCCAACAGCATCCTATAAAAGAGCAGTCCCATACTACTAATATGAATCTATGTTATCCCTCCAAACCCACACAGAAATGTTCCCTAAGCATTTTCCCCTTGGGGCTCCAATAAACACTACTTCCAACCTGACAGGTTTTCAAACAAACTCAGCACTTTTCCTCTAGTCTGGGAAAACAAGTATCTTGCTGACATGTTAAATTCTAACAAAATGTTTAAAAAAAAAGGATCCCCAAACGTACCTATGCATCAGTCTTCTGGTGTACACAAAAAAGAGCTACAAGTGATGGGTTATTTCTAAAAACTATTTCTGACTTGATGAATCACACTATTTCTGTTTTAATTGGCTGATTCACTTACTTTGTTGTTATTTATTAAAAGTGCATTTATTGACCCCTGGGAGTAGATAAAAGTTGGGTCCCTGTGACACATGCTAGATAGTAAGTCATAGTTACTATACGATCTGCACCACTAAAACTTTCATAGCCTGGTACTTTTGATCCATATGAAGGATGTGTTTGATTCAATCTTTGAATAAGGACTCAAGTTGAAAGTTACCTGACATTCTGGGTGGGGTTCCACCTCTCCGAGGGCAGCTCTCCACTCTGGGGGTCATCAACGGGAGGGTGCAGGATGGAGATACACACATCACCGTTCTGGAGAGACAGACCACCACTGCTAGTAAAACATCCAAATATGGACCCAGCAACTAAGATGCATCTTTAGTCTAAGTCTGTTTCTAGTCAAGATGCCTTATTTTATTTTATGTCACATGTTTATTTAATATATTATTACTGTATAACATATATAGTATACACTATAACATTATATACTTATTCATCTTCTTTTAGTATTTTTAGCATATGGATTTTTTTTTTGTCAATTGTCTTGCGTCTGCAGAGTCAAGTGTGTACTATGACCAAGCATTTCATTACAATTCAGTGCTGCTGCTCCCTTTGTGTATTTGATAATACACTTGGAAACTTTAAACAATTCCATTAGCATAAACATAGTTCTGTGCTTTGCTTTGAAATTAGAAACAGGTACATTTTACTACACAATGCAAACACCTGAAAGCCCCTGGAAACCCACAGATATGTTTTGAGTTCATTTAGACCCCTCCTCAACTTGAAGGCAGGCCATCCTAAAACTGATGTGAGCACTCTATACAGTATATACCTATCAGAGGTCAGCAGTTATCCCCAGCAACAGTTGCAACAAAACTGACAGGAGAGCCAGAGAGATGTCAATCAAGTAGGGCTAGTGCACATCAAGCAGGAGGTCCAAAATGTCTATGCTGCCAAATTAACTCAAAACTTCTGTGTGGTTTTCCAAGGTGTGTTACCTCGTAGATGTTAGGGTGCCACATCTTGGTGAGGAACCGGAAGGTCGGTGGGGAGTATGGGTAGTCAATGGGGAACTTGATGTGAGCCTGGAGAAGAAAACAGGGTTGGTATCCAATGTACAGTATATACTATATAACAGCTGAATCTTCCTCATATTAAACCTTTTGACCAGTGAGTCTGAGTGAGGAATATTCGGGGGGATTCCAACATGATTATAAACAAGAATATTAGCATTGCAGTGAAAGGGGTCTACTGGCTGTGAATCATTTTTTAAGGTTACATGCACACAATATTCTGATTACTGAGAATAATCCGCGTTGCCCTACAGCAGCACACTAAATAGTCTCACTAAATAACACAAGAAAAGAAAACCCTGCCTCATCATGCCCTTCCCTTCATGTATATTGGTTGACTGCTTCAAAATAGCCATCTGAAGCTCAACCATCATACAGTGAAGGGAGGAAAGCTGGATGATGATGGAACAAAAGTACGAAAAAAAGGAGAATGTCAGATAATCAGTGTGTAATTTTAGATTTAAACCTCCTGTTCACCCACTAGGTCTTGAGCTGTTTTGGCTGATTAGATTAAGTTTGGTGCAGCTATTCTGTAAATTTGCATAATTCAAATCATTCCTGTGTAATTTACAGGGGTTTTAAAAATCTGATCACCATTCTAAGACTATTAATGACCTAAAGGACTCAAACAGAGTCACTGTCAAGTGCTTAACTAGGACAAAATGGCCAAAAACTTCACGGTACAATGGTAATGTTATCTGGTGTATATATAAACCTTATCTTTGGAAATTTGGAAAGAAATATCTCTAAAGTAACCATCTGGTAATGTCTATTTTAAACTAATCTAGTGAATTAAATAGTATTAAATATGAATGCAGCTTCACACCCCCCCACAGGGGCCATCCTGTTCTGGCAACTGAATGTGTCACTGTATAAAATATATGCGTTATGCTTAACTAAAAGCCCAGACATTTTTCTATTGTCAAGAAAATTTGTACAAGGAACAGGTTGGGGTACGTGCTTGATGAAAGTACCCCATCCTATTAACAAGGGCCCCCTTGCAGAGGATAACAGTTTATTTACACTCTGCTTCCCTTCAGCCACTTTTGCATACCTTGAAGTAACCTCCTTCATACAGTGTGTTTGGGGGACCAAAGATGGCCACCTCCCAATTGTAAAGGTCAGACTCCTCCACCAGTGTGATGCGGAAGCCCTCAACCGGCTGCTCCTGCAGAGACTTGAGCTCCATCATCAGGGCCTTCTGTGAACTGGGGGTTGCCTGGTGGGCCATGCTAATTACACTTCTGACACTAGCAACCACACAAGTGTCAAAAGGTGGGGGTTGAAGGAGAGAAAGTTATATTTCAAACATGATGATTCTGACAAGGCATATGTACTAAATTGCTGTTGTTGACGACTCAAATGCAATACAGAATATATTTATAAGCCTGGTCTTTTTACTCGCAAAAATTGTTTGCATAAACCACAATTCTTCAAGAACATTATATGACAATAAAAAACAACATAACATAAATTAATAAGAACAAACGGAAAAAGTAAGTAAGAATTGTACAAATAATTAGAAAAATGCCTGCCGCAGGCTAACACAGTGGCTTAGTATTTAGGGCCTTTATATAGAAAAGGTATATTAAGGATAAATTATTACCTCTATCTTCTGCCACTCTCTATGTATTCGTTTCGCTATAGTTGACAAATTCAGGGTAAACTACTGGTCGTCCATTCTATGACTTAATCCTGAAAAGATAGTGACAGGAGCAGTGGACTTTCTGCAAATGTTTAAGGCTGGTCCTCGTGTTGTTATTTTCCAAATTCTTTGTGTCAATGTTGACATTTGACGTCTAGCTATACCAATGTGGGTGGCGATATTCCGATGCTCATTCTTGAGATCAATAGAGGAAAGTTGTTTCCCCTGGCATTCTCCGTCCTGTTTGTTCGATTCAGACAAGCGCTCGGTTGATCCCTGCTTGTTTATGTTTGTTTATCTGCTCTCAGGCAGTCTCAACTTCTCCACACGTCAGCTAAACCCCTACCGAGAAACTTCGTTAAAATGGAACAGCTTTTCAGATTTACAGCGTCTCCTACAGCACAGTGGCAGTGTAAAGGCTGCACCAATGTGAACCTATGTTCGCGAAAAGGATGATCAATAAGATGTTTACACTCGCGAATTACAGTGAAATTTATCGATTTCTATTTTTCTCCTATCGATACTTCCGTCTAGCACTGCGCGTGTCTGCAAAACGTACTGACGTACAACGCTAAACATTACGTGCGCGCACTCGCAGGTGGGAAAACGCTTCATATGGCTTCATCCCATCCATTTCTTATTTTTCTTTCACGCAGTTTAAAATTGTTTGTAAATGACTATGCATATTTTCAATATGCAATTATTATTGGCCTGTATATCTATGCGTTAGCATACATACATCTGTAATACATCCATGAAAACCCAGATAGGCCTACTTGTGGATTCTAAAGCCGAAGGTCAAATGAAATAAATGTTATTGATTCACTACATTTACATTTAAGCATTTAGCAGACTCTTTTATCCAAAACGACTTACAATTAGTAGCCTAAATTACTTTAGGAATTTTTTTTCACTAAATTAACTTTAGCACAGCTAGATCGACATCTTACTCTATATAACCTGTCACAACACACTTTTGCCAACTGTTTTTTATATATAAAATTTACGTTTTGACTTTCATTTTCTGTTTTCTTTTATTTTCATATACTGGTCTTAGTGTTCTTTTGTTTTACCAATGCTCATTAAAGCTTTATATTATTTTTGTTTGTATTACTGGTAGGAATAATGTACAGCAATTTATACGAGTTTATATAAGTACACGTTATTACATAGAACACAAGAACAACATGAATTTAAAACATAAACAAATGACCGAAGTTGTGATTTCGTCATTAATATAGGAGCATGACGTCAGACAGGAACCCGAGGCCGAGAAAGGAAGGTTGTCAAATCAAGATGGCGTCCCACGATGAAGCAGGAGCGAGATTTCATTATACATAAAACTCTTTCGGAGAATAATTTCAGTTTCAAGTGTCATCTTGACACGACATACTTTGCATTTTGGAAGAACAACGCTGAACGGGTTCAGGTAAGGAAAGTGTCTGTTGACATGTCGGATGAGTTTTTACAGGGGCGGTGGCAGCACAGCAAGCCATAACAGTGTCTAGCCACAGAAGTACAGGCAGGCCAGTTGCGAAGCTAAGCTATTTAACATTAACGATTGCCATTTTCTTATTATATTTTTTTATTGTCCCGGTCAAACATGAATCTAACAAGAATAATTCAACAAATCGTATCTACACCATCAACTAATCGATACCTTAGCGATTGACTATCATTCCACGATATACTTGCTTGCTAATGAGAAAATGTAGCTAATGGAGCTAAGCAAAATCAAGCTTATGTTAACGAAAACAAGTAGATAGTAGGTAATTTTGCTAGTTTATTTAAAGACCAAAGGGCACCAGCTAGACGAGTTTATCACTAATTGGGTTAACTACGAGGTACAGTATGTCCCTTAATCTTCATATTTCGTAATCTTCATTTTAACCAACTTTTGGGTTCCCTATCGCTGCGTGTGTGTTGATCTGTAGATATTGGCAAAATCCATACGCTAAAGCCTAAAATAGATCTTCTCATCTAAGACATGTGGCCGATGTTAACATTAACGTGTCTGTAATAATATATACTCAGGTACTTTACATTGTTCGATAGTTTAGGTTGGCGACCTGGTCTCTGAAATTCAGGTGAATCAGATCATTGGCTCTTAACGGCCTTGTTGAGATGTATTACACACTGGCTGCTATATGAACCCATTGCTGTCACCGTATTTCACCCTATAGGCCAAAGGCTAACCTTACAAATAACATTGATTAGTGCTTTCACCAACAATGTTATTTTACTTGTGTTACTCTAGTCAGTTACTTCCTAGTTTTGGGGCACTTTCTGTAATAGACATTATATTATCATATTAAGCGAAACACAGAATATTATGGTATTTTGTTCTCCACCCCAGTAGACTTGGCAAATCTTTACTCTCATATATGATGGTTAGTCAGCTGCACTGGACAGTCTATGGACAGGACAAAGGAAAATAATGTTTAGTAAGAAACACATCTGTGATAGAGATGAGTCACAACAGAAGTTGTGAACAGCAGCTTCTCACTGTTAATAATGCTAGGCATTGTGGCATAAGGGTGACCAAATAACTAGATTATGTGACGTCACATGCTGTCAGAAATACTTTATTAATCTCTGAGGGGGGAATTCTTTTGTTACAGTGCAATCAAAAGTAGGTTGATAAGAAATGTGTGTATATATATATATAAAAGCAGTGTGTGTAAAAATATTGAAAATTAATGATTAAACATTACTTATTAATATTGCACAAAAAACAAGTAATACGGTCCAGTTTAATGACTAACTAAGTGTCTGTGTGTCAGACACATAGAGGGAGGAGTTATAGAGCTTAATGGCCACAGGCAGGAATGACTTCCTATGGCGCTCTGTGGTGCATTTTAGTGGAAAGAGTCTTGCGATGAAAGTGCTCCTGTATTTGAGCAGCACGTCATGGAGTGGGTGGGAGACATTGTCCATGATGACATGTAGCTTGGACAGCATCCTCCTCTCTGACACCACCGACAGAGAGTCCAGCTCCAACCCCACAACGTCCCTGGCCTTGCGGATCAGTTTGTTGAGCCTGTTAGCGTCTACTACCCTCAACCTGCTGCCCCAGCATGCAACAGCAAACAGGAGAGCACTGGCCACCACAGACTCATAAAAAATCCTCAGCATCGTCCAGCAGATGTTGAAGGACCTCAGCCTCCTCAGAAAATAGAGACGGCTTTGGCCCTTCCTGTAGAGTGTTCTTGGCCCAGTCCAGTTAATTGTCAATGTACACTCCCATGTATTTGTAATCCTCCAGTGTCCACACCGACCCCCTGGATGGAAATGGGTCAATGGTGCCTTGGCTGTCCTTAGATCCACAACCAGCTCCTTAGTCTTGGTCATGTTGAGCTGCAGATGGTTCAGCTCACACCATGTGACAAAGTCCCCCACCACAGCCCTGTACTCAGCCTCGTCACCCTTGCTGATACATCCAACCACAGCAGAGTCATCAGAAAACTTCTGAAGATGACAGGACTCTGTGTGGTAGTGGAAGACTGTGGTGTAGAGGGTGAAGAGAAAGGGAGAGAGGACAGTCCCCTGCGGGGCCCCAGTGTTGCTGACAACGCTGTCTGACACACAGTGTTGTCAAGGGAATGAATAAAGCTAATGCTGCTCAGATCTAAAGCAGCACTGTGCACTCTTCTCTATGATAAAGAGACATATAAGTGTGATCATCTTACTGATTTGGACTGTTCTAGCAGTTCAGATAAAGCAGATTGATTTAACAGATTTCACCTGATGTACTGTAGAACCCAGAGGTAGATTAAATGTCAAATCTATGGAAATAGGAGGTAAATACTCACTATTTGGGATCCAAGTCCGACTGTTTTACTTCTTTTTTTTTCTTTCTTTTTTTTTTAGCTGTGTTAAAAAAGTTTCTCTTCTGTTTCAGAGTTTCTAAATGGCTGCGAGAAAGTCTGGATCAGACACCTACAACAATGGTGAGTTGTGTTTATGCAAATGAAGCGATGGCCTGAAGTGATACACTCATTTTAGTAATGCATATTGTTCCTATGTGCTGCCACTATGTCTCTCTCACCTCCCTCACCAGGACCCATCAGCTACCTTGAGGATGTTCCCTTCAAGGTCAACGCTAAGTTCCGCAGCCCTGCCAAAGTGGGGCTGCCCGTCGGCTTCTGCCTGCCAGACTGTAGCATGCTGATTGATATGCCGGTTAGTCTGCTGTTGACCTCAGCGTGATGCTATTATTGGCTAATGTATTGGCATTGTCTTAGAGATAATGTTGGCACCCCGAAATATCTTTATTTAAAATCAATGTCAATTTTGTAGTTAGCAAAGTTATTTTGAGTATAGCTCATTGATATAAGTAAATATAAGATATGGTTTTGTATCACTTGCCGCCAAAAAACAATTTGACAATTTTAGGGTAGATCCGACCCGGTACACGCAAATGTGCAGAGAAAAGCAGGACTCGCGGTGACTCAATCTAACAGCGATAGTGTCGTCTTTCACTACGTGAAGCTCAGAATGAGCATTAAATTAAACAGCCTTGTCTGTAGTAGCTTCAAATCTACTGGTATCTGGACGTTTATATTGGCTAGTACCCAAAACGTACTTTCTGCTTGTACTCTGTTCAGGGAAAATATATCTGTACATTCCTAGCTGCTTTTGCCATGTGTGATGTAATGTCTGTCATGCTGAATAGAGATGTCTTTCTTTTGTAATTTCCCATTTCTCCCATTGTGTAGCTTTCTCGTTTAACCGGTTTCTTACTGTCTTCTCTTCTCTGTCCTCCCTATTTTTATGCTGTCTATAGTATGACTTCTCCCTGGAGAGGCGAACTGTGCGCTGGGGAGTAGAGCTGGCAGAGGCAAGGGCAGCAGAGGCCAAAGCAGAAGAGGCAGCTGTGGCCCGGCAGGACGTAGAGAGCAGAGAGCGTTCGTCCCAGGACATGGACAGTGCAGGAGGAAAGAACTGCAGGCAGGCTGTGGAGGAACAGGACCCTCCACCTCCCGCATTGAACCCTGTTCTGGCTGGACTGACTTCTGCTATCCTCACCCCACTGCCAGCCCCTAGCCTGGGTCCCAGAAAGTCTCTGCCTAGCACCCCTCAGCTTCACTGCCTCAACCTGGCCGACTTTGAGCGGGAAGAGGACCCATTTGACAAGCTGGAACTGAAAACGTTGGATGATAAGGAAGAGCTCCGCAGCATTCTCCAAAGCCAGCCCCAGCCCCAGCCCCAACCCCAACATCCTCCTTCTGTATCCCCACCCGACACCACCCACCCAGGACCAGCCTCGCGTGGCAGCAGCCCCTCTCCCCCATGCACAAACACCAAGCCAGTGTTTGCCCACAAACCCAACGGGCTTGTTGCCTTGCTGGACATGGACCGAGCCGGCGGCCCTGGAAGGGGAGGGCTGGACACAGACGATCGCCCCTGTAACATCCGCTCTCTTACCTTCCCCAAGCTCTCAGAGCCTGGGGACTGTGACTCTGCTCCAGTGGGCTACAGCCCTCTACCCGTTCCTGTCCCCCGACGGAACCTACCTAACGGAAGCCCACCGCCCCTTCCCAAAACCCAGGTTATTGTTGCATCGGACTCCCCCACCCACACCAAGAATGGAGCACCAAAACAGGTAAACATGCAGCTGCCCTGCTGTTTAAAATTGTCATGTGTGCTACGTTAGCTCTAAACGGTTTCTGACAAAAGTTCTGTGTGTGGGGGGGG
>JAODLI010075011.1:0-12634 GCA_027575585.1 Percopsis omiscomaycus
TATATTGTTCCAGTCTTGTCTTTGATAGGTTCTTTGCAGTCCTCTAGCACTGATTTGTGCCACAGTGTACTGGCATTATAAAGAAATGGTTGTTAAATTTCTTTACATTTTTTAACCTGATGAATGAAAGTAACTTGGACTCAGACAAATGATGTGGCCATTTCAGCTCTGTCTTTTATAAAATCAACTCCTCGCACAACTCACTCTCTCTCTCTCTCTCTCTCTCTCTCTCTCTCTATCAAACACACACCCACACACAATGAAATACTTTTATTTGGATCTAAAGTAGGGCAACAATGAAGGATCCAAATATTACACACACACACACACACACACCTACACACACTCACACACGCACGCACTCACAGAAACCCACTTGATCTGCCAAGGACAGTTTTAGCACAACCTCAAAAGTTTTCGGGCCAAGATTTGGCATTTGTTAATGATGTGATCATGGCGTCCCCTGAGAGATGGGATAGAGATAGTGAGGTCAGTGGGCAGGTTGGCAGCGGAGGAGTGATAAGAGGCTTTAAAATAAACACCAGTGTTGTTCTGTTCACCCCAAATCTGCAGTACAAACACAATCACTGTGTTTTTGGAGGAAGTCAATCTTCTGTGATTTTGACTCTGGGGGTCTGGATTTCTGTGGGTGGGAACAGGAGGATGACGGAAAGAATGTGGGCTGAGAACTAAGACTAAATATGAAGGGAAAAACAGTCTGAGAGACAAATAGATACACAGGGGTATTATATATATATATATATATATATATATATATATAGTGTGTGAGTGTGTGTGTGTGCGTGCGTGTGTGTCCATTTTCTCAACTATTCCTCCAACTATTAGTTAAGAGAAGGGGGGCCTTAAGACTCATATTGTATAGGCCTACGTGTGTGTATCTCCTTGCATCCATGCAGCAGGGAAAACCCCCGTCTGAAGTAATGACCGTTGTCAGTCACCTGTTTGGTTGAGTCAGCAGATAATCTCCCTTAAAAAAGAGGCAAGATGATTGACACTCTGGCCCCTCCCTTCACCCAGACCTCTCCAGGTGTGTCCCGTAGATGACAGAGTGTTCTAGAAAGGTAGCTGTCTGACAGATCCCCTTCTCTTCATTTGCTTGTTGTGCGGTGAGATTGTGTGTGTGTGTGTGTGTGTGTGTGTGTGTGTGCGTGCGTGCGTGCGTGCGTGCGTGCGTGCGTGTGTGTGACCCTTGCAGCTGCAGCATCAACCTGCCACAGCATTCTGACATCAATGCGTTTCTCCTGCAAGAGACCTTTCTAATTAGATCTGTTAGGCCCTGTCATCACAGGCCGCCGTACGCACACACACACACACACACACACACACACACACACACACACACACACACACACACACAGGTGTACACAGAGTAGCTCTCAGCCCAGTCAAATATCATAGCAACCTTTCTGCAAGCTCCACACAACATGGAAAAACACAGGACAGCACATATGAGAAACAGACACATTTATTTGTCAGAAGAAACACCTCTTTGTCTGTCTGCGCTTGTTTATCTATTATCTATGTTCTTGAATACAGAATACATGGAGGAAGTACAGTAGAGCAGTAGAGAGCTCTATAAATCTTGGCAAATCAAAAGATAGCTATACATTTCCAGCCTGCTCAATGTCTTCCATTACTAGTTTAAATGTACATAGTAGACCACCGTAACTATGGCTTTTGATCGTTTCACAATAGCTTTCATAAAGGGAGAGCAGAACACTTTCATTCTTTGTCAAAATCAACTCACCCGTCATCTTAAATAGTAGGCTATGCTCTACACTGTAGGTTGATGAGAGAACAACAGGTAAGGAAGCAAACCTAACAATAATGCATCAATGTGTGTGGGACCCATTTGTCTCATTCTGGACATGTAAAAGTAGCAGAGCAGAATTGCATTTTACCCCCAATTTTGATGAAATTAATAGCATACCTTCAGCAAAGTCTAAGTGATAGATTTTTAGGGTAGGAGGCAGATATTGAGCCATCACGTCAGTTTGGTGGGCTAGTGGCCATGACAGCTGCTAGTGATTCTGCAACATGAAGCATTTAAAACACAGGGAGCTTCCAAACTCACGTTGGCCAACCGTGTTTTAACTCGGTGTTCTTGGAAGGGGATGCTCCCTGGCTAAATAGCTTCAAGATTACAGGCGTCACAGCTCGACTCACTTCTCAATGCAGTTAAATGGAAAACACGGGTGCTTTGTTTTAGAGTTTAACAAACCAGATTTTTAAACATTTACATCACGTGGTAGATAGGAAGTGAGGAGGCAAGTTCCAGGCTCTTGTTCATCCAGGAATAGATAACGTTTTTCTACACGCACTGCATGCGACATTGATGCTATGAGAATTGGTTACATACATGCAGCGTACCTGGCCTGTGTTTCTATTTACATGTTTAAAAGGCAAGGCAGCTTTATTTATATAGCACATTTCATACTCTGTGGCAATTCAAAGTACACTAACACCTGTTGGTGTCAATCACTTATTTGGACACTAATTTAGTTCAACACCATAAAAGCAAACTGAAGCAATTGGTAATTTATCTGAAGAAGAGAGAGAAAGAGAGAGCAGTAAGAGAATTATACAGTAAGAGTAAGATGCGTAGAGAGAGAGAGAGAGAGAGAGAGAGAGAGAGAGAGAGAGAGAGAGACGGGATTTTCCTCTCACCTTCAATGACATGGTTGCCCTCTCCCTTACTGCTGTGTCGGCATACACCAGACTAAATGAGTGGTGTGCCTCGATAGCCACCTGGCACTGGTTCACCTGCACACACCTGTGACCTGTCTTGACCTCTGTTACCAGTTTAAGCCTGAGCTGGAGAAAGATATAGCTGGGTAATACAGTGATGGCCATTGTAAAGCCTGCGACCATCCCGTATGAGAGCTACAAACGCTTCACCACAGAACCAAATGTCTATATTATAAAGCAGAGCGCTGCTTTTAGATGCTAATAGATAGCTGGTAACAATTGCACTCAGACATTCCTGTTTGGGTTGAAGCCACTGTGCAGCTGAAATGTGTTTTCTGTGCTTTGAATCTGCGATTAGATCTTAACCTGCAAAGTGATCCAAAATACCATCTCTCCCCTTCTTCTCTCGCTTGACCTTTTATGAAGAAATGGAGCTAATTATGCATAAATAGAAAATGGCTTGCGTGAACTTACCTCACTTTGTTTATCTAAATGGGCCTTGTTAAGAGCTTTACGTCAGCAACACAACAGGCTGGGACCTGCTCTGTAATTCACGTGATGGTTATCAGCTACATGTGCTGCCCAGGTTGCAGCCAGGATCCACACAAGAGGACAGGAGGGGAACATGTGCGCAAAAGGTGGAGTAGAGAAAGGTGTGTCTGCTGAAAATGACTGGCTTCGTGGCCTGTGATATTGTGTTTTTCCCAAGTCATTATTCCAATAATGTTTGCTCAGCTGCACCATACTGCGTTACAAGCCCATAATTAAAGATACAAAATGCTGTTGTGACTATTTTGTGTAATTTCTAAAGATCTAGCTACACATTAGTAAACAAATATAGGAAAGAAATGAGACAGAAAACAAAACAAGAAAGCAAAGCAAACAAGCTCAATAATTAGCCTCCTGATGACCGCATTTGATCAAATATGGCAAAAAGGCCTTATCAACAGGGTTGGAATACCATTTTTACTAATCACATTACTCTTTTTAAGTTTTAACTACCCGTTGTGTAGTTGTCTTTGTGACTGGTTTTGGGTCAGTGTTTGCACAGCCTTGCATGCTCCAGCCTCAGCCTCACTCCCATAATGCAATAGTGTTCCTTCTCTCTTCATGCTTTGTAGGCAGACACCTAGATAGGCACGGAATACTGCAATTTGTCAGCTCTGGTTCCTTGGCCATTATAAATAACATTATGTCACAGCAAGTCAGCACAATCAGAACGCCACGCCCACAGATAAGTGCTGCTGATATTTTTACAAACCCTGATGGGACTGAAACAGGATAGATACCAAGTCAAGAGATTAGGGGTGAGATGAACAGAATAGAGTAGAATAGAGTAGAATAGAGTAGAATAGAATAGAATAGAATAGAACAGGACAGTCAAAGGTGACTACAGTAAATTGTTTTTATTAAGCCTTAAGGATACAGTCAGGAGCCAAAAGTGAAGGATCAAATGAGGACAGGCCTTAGACAGGATGCTAAACTACAGCGTCAGTTCTCTCTTGTTTTTCCACCTTAAGGTTCAGCCTTGTATAGTGAACAGCAAGAATGGGCCACAACAGGTGCAGACATCATCTGACAAAGTTTAAGCAAAATAGGCCTATAAAGACAATATTTGTCTTCCAGCCACAGATATCAATACAATAATTGAGTCAACATCCCTCTGGGCTTACCAGGCGTTTAGCCAAAAGGCTAGCTCATTCTGACACACACACACACAAACCCACACACGCCTGCGCACAAACACAGATGACTGGCACCCATACGAAAACACATCCCACAGTGTCATCCTTAGGAAAACAAACAACATGTTATATGGTTATCTTGTTTAAACAGGATATTAGTCTGTGAGGGGAGTTGGTTAAGAGGAACTACAACTAAGATATTCCATGTCTCTGTGGCACAAACTACCTGACCCACCATAATGACATGACACTCAGGGTCCTATCTTACACCCATGGCGCCAAGCGAGACAAGTGCCTTTGCCAGTTTCAGACCGACGCAGTTGTCATTTTCCTGTCCTGCGCCCACGTTGTTTAAATAGCAAATGCACTTTCACGCATCTGTTGCTCTTATAATGAGGAGCGATTGACAAACAAAAACCTGGTCTGAAGTCAATGGCGCAGTATGTCACTGTTAGTTTAATAAGACACACAGCAGCGCACAAACATGCTTCAAAGATTCCAAATAAAAAGATTACAATGTGAAAGAATGTGATTGTGTACATTGTCGTAGATATTCTGTCATTTCACGCACAAGCAGATCAGTTTCCTTCCTACTTGGCAAATGGGAGATGGCCACTCTGATTGGTTTATTGCACGTCACGCCCAAAACAAACCCATGAATAATTAAGAGACTAAGTTCAACCCCCCTGAGCCATGCGCCTGCATCTCGCGTTCCCCCAAACCCGTGTTTCCGTCCGCCCCTACGGTCTCCACCTGCCTGGTCCACGTCACATCCTGCCTGCCGCTCCGTTCTCCCGACCCCCCCGCTGCTGTCCGTCTGCCCGCTGCCTCAGCTCTCTCCCCAGCGCTTACCTGGAAAGGACGCTCCGCTGCCCGGCACCGCTGGTTCTCCGTTGCCCGTCTGCTTCCCGGTTTTAGACCTTCGCCTGTCCCCTGGTTCTTGATCCCGCCTGGCCCCTTTATCGGTACCTCTGCCCCCTTCCTCCGTTATACCCCGTGCTCGACCATAGCCTGCCCCCCCCCTCCCCCCCACTACGCCTGTGTGTGTCTGCTTCTGAGATGTCTGATCTGACAGAAAATTGTCCTTTGATTACATTTAAATTCCATTAGCCTACGCATGAAGTACTTCATTTCAGGGGCCAAAAGATGCGAAACAATTTGCTTTCAAGGACTTCTCTGCCATATTTACATCATTGTCAGATTTGTGGAATGTAAGCCGAAAGGCGTTCATTCAGTGATCTCTCCCCCGCTGGACCCGAAGACTAAAGAGCTGAAGAAAGAGAAGCACTAGGGTGTCTTCATCGCGCTCAGACACATCTGTGCTTGATTCTGGCTTCGTTGTGAAGTAGGATTGTGTGATTTCAAATTCACATCCGTCGACTGCGCCGTCCAAGGGAGCAGATTTGGAGCCTCATTCCGGTCAGTCACTTTTCACTCGTTTGCCCAAGTTAACTTTCACACATATTTACTCTCACAAGTATGCTCAATCAAACAGAACCTATAATGAGTGATGTCCTGACTTACATGCAGCAGAGGAATGCTGGTGTAGCAGCAGCCAGAACCTAATGCACTAAAGCAAATCTCACCGTAGATTAGTAGAATAACAGCCATGGTCGTCATTTTTATAATCCCACTGGGCATTTTACAGAGCGTGATCTTAAATAACATATAGTTTGAGGGGGATAAATCACTGGCATGACGCCATCTTGGAAGGACTCGCTAAATGGGAATTATTGGCTCATGTGATTCTCACATGGCTAGAGAGACAGGGTGGCCCGAACAGGCCGAAGGAGAATGCAACCTAGAAGCAGAGGTGAGATATAGCCTTGGGCTGTGGGAGGCCAACATCTAATTCTTTATGAATCACTGACAGTGAATCACAGGCTGGGTCAAGCCCTCACTTAACCCTCCTCCCGGAGGCCTGTGATCTTTCACAACACCGAAAAAAAATGATCCCCTCCTTGCTTCTCTGTTGTAGCCACGGCGACCAAAAACAGGTTGGCCGTGATTTATGCAGTAAGCAGGAAAAGTCTGCTAAAAGGGGATTGTTTGGTTGTAAAGATGACAGTTGGGTTGGAGGTTAGCGTTGGGTTTTTATGACACAGAAAACGGGAGTGAGAGAAAGGCTCTGTGTTTTACTTTCATTTCCTTTCAACGTCAGAACACTAGTGCGTTCGCTTTAGCCCCGGCAAGCTGGAAGGGTCGCATTTAACTCGTATGTAGCTATTCAGTGTGAATTTACAACAGGAGAGACAGTTCCAGCTGAAGGGGTAAAGGAGCTCAGAGGATGTAGCGTCACACACACACACACACACAGATGTCTTTGTGTCTGTGGGGGCAGCAATTTCACACAATCTAACACACATTTTCAGTCTCAACTAATTTCAATACAAATTATTAGATGTTACAAAATCAAGGTGTGGAAATATTACCCTGGAAGAAACGCTATAAAAGCCTTGACGTATAAGAGCATATTAGAGCAGGTAGTTCAGAAAACTAGAGCAACCTTTAAAAACCAAAGAATACCCTACAAGAATATCCATCTCCCATGTCTCATTATTAGCTGGCTACAAGCGGAGCCCATAAGCTTTGCATGCAGTGCAAGTCTGGGCCCCTGACCTCCACATCACCAGGGACCACTTATCTTTTTATAAGGAGAAGTTAAAGCACTCTGGTTATAGCTCAGGGTGAGGTCATCCTCCAGACCTCTGTGTGCATGGGAAGAGACCGTCTTGACACAACATGAGCACCACCCAGCGGGATGAAATAGGAAGCCATTAGAGAACTGCAAATAATATAGACATTTGGTTATTAAAGCTGCAATCATAAAGGTAACACTGCCAATTTAATAGTTCCATCTTAACTCTCGATCCGCAGGAGACAAATAAAGATGTGTGGAAATTATCTACAGCAGCATAGTCAATTTATGTTAGCATTCCGTCTGCTGCGGCGTGGTTTAGCACTGTCTGTATGGGAGGGATTATTGGGAGGTGTGGTTCACGGGACTTGGGGATTGGGAACAGGTGTGGGCCAATGGATGATCATCTGTCTCCAATAGTAAAGGAGCCTGCAGGCCTACCGAGAGCTGAAATAAACCGTGCAGAGCATGCTGAGATACGACCCTTTGTTGTATAGCGTTGTATGTTCGCCACACCATCATACGAAGAAAGGTGAAATTTAAGCTAAAAAGTTGCAGACTGCAGCTTTAAGCGTCTTTTATTCATATTCATGGCTTTATAAAGGTGCGCATATTATATCTCTAGAAGACGATTTCACTGGTCCCTTTTTACAGCATTTGGCAAAAACCTGCTCTTACACATTCCCTGCAAAGTAATTGTTCTCGCAAAGCAGGAAAACCCACGGTTTCACAAAAACAAGTGCAAATATCACAAACCAGAATGAATGGCATTTGGAAGGAATTACAGTATCTCATCGGCAGATTTCCTCTGAAATAGTTCTTTCACGAGACCGTGCTACATTACACGACTAGTTTGTCGTTACAGTAAACTCATTTAGTCAAACTGCATAATGTTGAAGAACGAAATGCATGCGCTATCAATACGGGACAAATGCATGATGAATGGATAAAGAGGGACTTTAAAAACAACTTTACATTACGTATGCATGTGTGTGTGTATATGTGTGTCTATTAAGAGAACCAGATATATATCTCTGGCAGGAAAAGCGCTACCCTGCTAACGTCAGAACCTTACAAGCACATAAAGCTAAGGCCGTCCAGGGCTGGCCTCTGTGTGTGTGTGTGTGTGTGTGTGTGTGTGTGTGGGCGGGGGGGGGGCGGCGGTCAGCAGGGAAATATCGAGAGAGATTTCCTCTCTCGATATTTTGGTTTGGAGCCCCACCGAAGCTGCCGAGAATGGCACAGAGCAGCGGGGCTTTTGTTGGAACTGCCATGCTGGTTCGCTTTTTAATGATTTCCTTGGGAAAACAGTAGAGACACGGCGGAGAGCAGATCAGGGAGGAAACAGGGTTATTTGATGATAGATGTGTGTGCGTGGGAGGGAGGGGCAGCCAATAAACGATGTCACTCCACACACAGCATGAGAAACATGGCAGAGCCAAGGACATGATGGGGAGACGAAGAGAGGGAAGGGAACAATGATGGACAATGGAAAATCTAAACTTTTGTGTATTATGCATCTACAATTACAAGCATATTGTGTAAAAATCTACAGTATCATCCCACGAGGAACCTCCCGTTTTGGGGTGGGGGTATTTCAATATGTAAGCAAGCGTAAGACCTGAGCAGAGTCAACATTTTGCCCCTGATGCCCACGGAAATCATCAGTTTGAATCCATTGTGTTTGAATGTGACAGTGGATTGGAGGCCCATTCACAAATACATGTATGTGCCCATGTCTTTTAGAGTTTACAGGGACATGACAAGCCAACCGCAAAAAGAGGGTCCAGCCAAAAACTCTTTAACTGACCCAAAATGTGTCTTTTTGAAATCTGAAAACGTTAGCGCGGTAACAATATCACAGGACATGGTTGTGTTTTCTTGTTTTGATAAGAGTTTATCCTGTTTTCAGCGCTACTTTCGTAACGCAGAATGGCATTGCACACAACAAAAAGATGCACACAAACGCACGTACACACAGCAACAGAGCAAATTTGTGCCCCGCCGGCCTCCGTATTGTTCTCAGACGTGTTGGGGCCATGTAATGTTTGAATTAGACCAGGCGCCTGGCCTAACCCACTTGGGTAAAATTAGGCATAAGGGCCAGCTTTCTCTCACAGCCTCTTTTAGGGGATTAGCTGACATTTTAAGTTATTGGAGGACTAATATCCATGATTAAAACAGTGGATGATTGCGCACAATGGAGACATATTTTACTGGCCTTCCCTCAAAGGGGAGGGGGGAAGAGATGGCGGGACGGGGAACTTGGGGGTTTATGGTAGTTAAAGAGGCTCGCTCACGGTCCAGGGCGAGATTATAACGCCCTATTTAACACTTGATCTGTGGATAGTGAGCTATGAACTCCCACTGAACCTTAAGGACCAGCATTAGAACAATATGTGTTAGTGGTTTCTGGTCATTTAGCTGTTTTCTGCAGTCGCCATGTGCTGTTTTCTTATGGTAACCTTTCGGGGCACTAAAGAAGTTTATGCAGTCATTTTAAAGTGAGTTCAGACAGCAGGATCGAATGACATCCACAGGTTCTTATATGAAACCCGGAGGCTTTGAAGCTATACCAAGTCACTCAGTGGGCCAGGCTACACGGATCTCAATGGAGATTAGTCTGAGGCGCAAGTCTTTTCTGTTAGCCATCAAAAATATCCCTGTTCCCGCTCAAAAATCCCCAGATCTCCCACCCTGCTAGCAAAACCAACAAAACCAGAAGCCCTAATAAGAGTTGTCCGTTGTGAAAAGCACTGCTTGCTAATTGGACCAGTAGCTGAGTGACATCATTAACAGGTGCTTCATCCGGTTGGCTGTTGATGGGAACATTTTAATTAACGTTGCTGGTCACTGGTCAGAACCAGGGCAGACCAGCAATTAGTTGCTTGTTAAGGGCTGTTGTCAACGTTTATGATGTGTCAGAGGAAAGAGGTAGGCCTGTTGTTTGTGCATTGGGGCTAACTTGGAGGTCAGGGGCAGATAGAGTGACAGAAGGAGAGAGAGACGGTGAGAGAAAGAGAGAGAGACAGAAAGAGACTGACCAGACCAGGTTGCAATAAACTAGAGGAAATTATGCTGACCATTGTAATTGCTCTCACCCAGACTGTTGGCTTGTTCCCGGCCTGTAATCGCTGTGCAACATTAATCTCCTACCAAAACAACCACTCTCCAAAAACTACATAGAACCAGGTAGTTTCATGCAGACCAATACATAGAGACATTGAGTAAAGGAAATAATGTGTTTTAAAGCATGCTTGGAACTACTGACGCATCTTTGGAGTTTTGAGAGTGAGATACATTTCTACAGTACATTCAGGAAATGAATGCAGGATACCAAGAAATGTACAGTATGGGAAGAACTGTACAGCTGTAACCACAATCTAGGATTTAAAACCCCACCCAAAAACACTCCAACTTATGTTCTGAACGTCCTGGATCTGTTTTTAAACTCTATTCTATTTCCTGCTCTCTTCATTTTCCTTCAGTGGCTAATGCTACACGTAGCATGAAGAGCATTCAGTGCTCCCTGAGGCCCTGTAAGAATAGCCATCTTCCATGACCAGTGGAGGGTATTCCTTTTGTCTGAAATATTGCATTCCCCACACAGACAGGCTGAAGGCCAGCCCCTCACAGAGTTTCCAAACAAGCAACACAGAACATCTCACATTAATCACGGGTCCAGTTTGTTTAATCTCTGAGAAGCTTCTAGAAGTGAGGAGTGATGGCACAACTGGTTCCAGATTCCCGACAGCGCATAAAGAAATGATCAATACACTGCAGGTCACCCTTTACCTCCTGTGGGGGTCCTACCAGAGGTAGGATGGAGGTAGCATCGGTCATGGCCAAACACTGTCTTGGAGGTGTGTTCCAGGGTAAACTCAACCCTCCCCCTCCCATTACCCATTCCCTGTGTCGACCCTGCCTGGCCAACAACAGGGGGAAATCCTATGGTCAAACAACAAGGAATAATCTGGCACAGATGAAAAATCTGTTAACATTTAGGTGTGTCAACCCCATCCGCCTTAATCCCTCTTCTATCACTGTCACTAATTCCTCTCTGGTTCCCAGTTTCACTTTTCACCCTCTGTCTCACAATCCCACGCTTATTTCAAAGCACGCCAACTGTTTTGGGATGCAACGCCGATGAACGCGATACTGCTGTTTGTTCATGTAAAGGAAAGCACCCCCCAATAGAAGTAGATAAGAGAAGGACTTCTCACTGGGGAGAGTACACACACACATAACCACGGAGATAGACCGACAGACAGAGAAGCCCCGGCAGGTACAAGGGACAAGCTATAGACCATGCTATAGGGGATCAGAATTCAGAAATAATGTACTCATGGTTTGCCTGAGGTTATTGCTGCTACATTATATTGTCACTCCCACACACACTCCCACACACTCTGTGCGTTCACATTAACATGGTAGGACCTTAGCTCATGCTTTTGGCCTAAGTGACTTGCCACAATTGAGAAAGTGGAGATTTAGCATAATGCTCTAGCAAACTGTTCAAGGCTACATTATTGTTGACCACCGTGGAGTGGGAATCAAACCCGTGACCTTTTTACCCGTGTGTCCAACCTGGAGGCCGTGCAGCTGCCCCAAGTCCTATTAGTAATCATCTCCAGGTCATAAATAGCCAGGTATACGTTTTTACATGCGCATGTTTAACAAGTGCATTACCAGTACAATAGGTTAAATAATCTATGACCCTGTTTAATTAAACCTGGCATTAAAATGTGTTTTGAGTGATCGGACTGCAATCGGCTAGTGCTTGACCACATAAAAAAAGTACAGGTGTAAATACATCCAAGACGCATTGAGGATGGATTGTGATCTGATCGGCCGAACCTCCTCTGGTGGTGGTTCGGCGATTGTATTCAAACGTGGTCTGACAATGCAATTGCATTTACACTGGACCCACACAGAGGAGAGGAGGATGTGACGTGAGCTGGACACAGCAATCGGATCTCAATGTGGACACTGGAGACACATTTTAATACCAGGTGTAAATGGTGGCAGGATAGTCTAGTGGTCTAGGTTTTGGACTCCCATCCAGAAGGTCGTGGGAACCTGTAAGCATCTTTGAGCAAGATGCCTAACCCCTATCTGCTCCATTAAATAGAAGCATGTAATTGTAAGTCGCTTTGGATAAAAGCATCTGCTAAATGACCTAATTGTAATTAAATTGCAAATGTTATCGGTTACAATCATATCTAGTCTAGATGCAATCTGGATACGAGGCACATTTGAATGCTCGATGAAGAATAGAAGCTCCACACTGAGAATCATCTTTTTCTTCTCTCTCTCTCAGTCTAGACAGAAATAGGAATCGGGAGGTAGAGAGGAGATACCATGCCAAGTTATGTGCTGTCATACGCACTTGGATTGACCTACACACACACACATGCACAAACACACACAGAGCCAGGTCTGGACGAAAAGGAGAAACAAACAAAGGTGGATTTTGACAATTAGCTGGTCCCATACACTGCTTCCAGACCTACTGAACAGGATCTATTAATCACACACACACACACACACACACACACACACACACACACACACACACACACACACACACACACACACACAC